>JAVXUP010002140.1:0-156616 GCA_033070095.1 Escallonia herrerae | reverse complement strand
CCGACCCCCCGAGGGTGGCCGACCCCCAAGGGTGGCCGACCCCTTGGGGGAGGCCGACCCTGAGGGAGGCCGACCCCCCGAGGGAGGCCGACCCTTGGGTGGCCGACCCCCGGGTGGCCGACCCCTTGGGGGAGGCCGACCCTCAGGGAGGCCGACCCCTCGGGGTGGCCGACCCCTAGGGAGGCCGACCCTTGGGGGAGGCCGACCCTAGAGGGAGGCCGACCCCTTGGGGTGGAAGGCACGCCGAAGTTGCTTCACGAATGGTTCACGTGACTTGAGCATGCGTTGCTTTGACCGGCCCTCGAGCGTTGAAAAGTTGACCGCTGACTGGGTGATGTGTCGTGCAAAGTGGGTCCCTTGGCGGGTCTTGGGGTGCGACCAGAATAGGGTATGAACATAAGCCCCCTGCGTGCGGCGGGCGCGGAGGGGCAACCCGAGCGGGCGTCGCATGCATAAACGATGTGGTTACAGCCCCTCTTGCTGCGGGGGCCAGGGTCCTGGTAATGGAGCCGGCGATGACGCTAAGCCCGTGTAGCAGTTTGATTGAGTCGGCGATGGCTTCAAGGTTGTGAGCCCATCCCGTAGTTTGATTGTGCCGGCGATGACTTCAAGGTTGTGAGCCCATCCCGTAGTTGATTGTGCCGGCGATGGCTTCCAGGTTGTGAGCCCATCCCGTAGTTGATTGTGCCGGCGATGGCTTCAAGGTTGTGAGCCCATCCCGTAGTTGATTGTGCCGGCGATGGCTTCAAGGTTGTGAGCCCATCCCGTAGTTGATTGTGCCGGCGATGGCTTCAAGGTTGTGAGCCCATCCCGTAGTTGATTGTGCCGGCGATGGCTTCAAGGTTGTGAGCCCATCCCGTAGTTGATTGTGCCGGCGATGGCACTAGCCCGTGCTGGCGCTTGAGCCCATGCCGCAGGGAGGGGTCCTCGTGCAGGAGCACTACGAGCGGAGCCTTCAGAATGCCGCACACTTAGAGAGTGGGTTGAAGGTCTTCCATGCCCATGGCGGGGGCGTGGTGTGAACAGGTGTTATGCCCGGAGGCTTGTAACATGGTCGTGGTGCATGGACATGGCGACGATTGTCGCGGGACAATACATGGTGCCGGAGCACATGTCATGAAAGTGGTGGGGCGACGAACGTCAGGGGAAGCGATGTTTGTGCCGGGGCACATGTGATGAATGTCATGGGTGACGACGAAGGTCACGGAGCATATACTTGGTGCCGGGGGCACGCATGATGAGAAAAACGCACGGGCGCGGCGACGAACGTCGCGGAGCTATACTGTGCCGGGGGCACGTATCATGAAGATGGCGCCGGGCGGCGACGAACGTCGCGGAGCTACATGGTGCCGAGGGCACGCATGATGTGGCGCGCGGGCGCGGCGACGAACGTCGCGGAGCTATACTTGGTGCCGGGGGCACGCATGATGAGAATGGCGCACGGGCGCGGCGACGAACGTCGCGGAGCTATACTTGGTGCCGGGGGCACGCATGATGAGAATGGCGCACGGGCGCGGCGACGAACGTCGCGGAGCTATACTTGGTGCCGGGGGCACGCATGATGAGAATGGCGCACGGGCGCGGCGACGAACGTCGCGGAGCTATACTTGGTGCCGGGGGCACGCATGAAGATGGCGCACGGGCGCGGCGACGAACGTCGCGGAGCTATACTTGGTGCCGGGGGCACGTATGATGAAGATGGCGCACGGGCGTGGCGACGAACGTCGCGGAGCTATAGTTGGTGCCGGGGGCACGCATGATGAGAATGACGCACGGGCGCGGCGACGAACGTCGCGGTAGTGCATCAAGTGACCATTGGCGTTGAGCGCGCGTTGTAAAGAGCGCGATGAGTTGGCACAAGCGACGCGGTTCAAGGAGATGGCACGCGGGCGACGGGGCCTGTCGCGGAGCTGTCATGTGAATGCGTGCGACGAAGGTCGTGGAGGTGGCGCGCGGGCGCGCACTGCGGTCATAGCGGTGACGGCGCGTGGTCGACAAACTGTGGCGAGGCGCCGGCGGACGGGAGCGTAAAGTAAAGGAAAAAAGAAAGAAAAAGAAAAGAAAGAAAGAAAGAATAGAAAGAAAGAAAGAAAGAAAAATAAAAAGAAAAAGAAAAGAAAATTGCCCACCCCTATATAAGGAGCGGAGGGGGCAGGGGCGGAGGCACCGCCATTTGTGCCTACGCAAGTCAGAGAGAGAGAGAGAGAAGAAAGAGAGAAAAAGGGATGGTGAGAGAAGAGGTGGAATTGGGCGAGGGGTCGTCGGGGCCAGGGGGTCGGCCAGTTGGTGGCTCTGCGAGGGGAGGGGGGTCGGCCAGCCACGGGGGCTCGGCCGCACGAGGGGGGTCGGCCCAGCGAGGGGGTCGGCCGGACAGGGTGGGTCGGCCCAGCGAGGGGGGTCGGCCGGGCAAGGGGGGTCGGCCCAGCGAGAGGGGTCGGCCCGCATGGGGGGTCGGCCAGCCACGGGGGGTCGGCCGCACGAGAGGGGTCGGCCGAGCGAGGGGATCGGCGGCCGACGGGGTGGGTCGGCCCAGCGAGGGGGATCGGCCGGGCAAGGGGGTCGGCCCAGCGAGGGGGTCGGCCGCGCATGGGGTGTCGGCCAGCCACGGGGGGTCGGCCGCACATGGGGGGTCGGCCAGTCACGGGGGGTCGGTCACGCAGGGTGTCCGACAGGCCCAAGTCCCATCCTCACAGCCCGGAGCGACGCCAGCAGCGAAAAAAGTTCGGCAGAAGATGTGGGCGAAGCCGCGAGGGGCCGCGACGGGTACATCGCGACCGCCGCGGGATATGATGACTGTACCTGTGCCGGCGCCGCCAGTCGATGAGGCCACACCGTCAGTGGGTGTCGAGGCGGCAGTGCCATTGACCTTTGATGATGGCGGTAGGAGGTCCTACGATCCGGAGCCAGATAAGACAAACACATTGCTGGGGGCGAGGGGAGTAGTACCGTGTGTACCGGACCGTGAGCTGTGGAGGGAGTTGGCCATTCGTGTGGCAGACGGAGCGTTCAGGACACCGTGGGGTGGTCCGTCGATGGGAGAGGAGCCTCGGCTGTCGTCACCCTACCTTCGCGCGCCGAGCCCGGCGGAGGCGCCTGTGATGTCGCCGAGGTATGTACCGGCATTGTTGATTGGGAGAGAGGACATACCTTGGTCGCCGGTGATGTTCAAGGGCCATAGTGCGATGCCGGTAGGGTGGGACTTTTGGTGTGAGCATATGTTGGAGACACCGGTGAGGGCGCAGGTGTTGCAGGCACTAGGGCTGTTACCGGCGATCAATGTTACGGCGAGGGGGCTGGAGTTATATAGGGATACGCCAGGGATGACCCGATTGCTGGCAAGATGGAGCACGCAGTCGCATACGTTCGTGACCGAGTTCGGGGAGATCGGGCCGACGTTACTCGATGTGTTGATGCTGACAGGGCTGCCGATACACGGGGAGGTGGATGCACGGGTGACCCGGCTGAGCGGGGAGGAGCGGTTGTTGCAGACGCAGCTACTGGACATTTTGGCGGAGACGAAGAGGCACCGGAAGGGGACGTACGGTGGGTGGCTGCGCCAGTTCTACGGCACGCCGCAGGCGAGGACAGGCCAGAAGTTGGGCAATGCTGCCCAGTTCGTGATGGGTCCGTATCATGGCAGCGATCGGTACGAGTTGGTGGCGTTTTTGGCGATGTTCTTATCGAGGTAAATTTTGTACTGTCGTGTGATTATTCGTGAATATATCGTATGTCCTGCTTGCCCTGTAAAACGTCAAACTGACATATGTTGCCGGTCGTTGTTTGCAGGTTTGTGTTTGAGGGGACACCTGAGGATGGCATTTCCCCGAGGGTGTTTCCCTTGGCCATTCGGATGGCGCAGGGAAGGCGGGTCGGCTTGGCTCCGGTGTACTTGGGCACGTTATACTCGCGGCTAGATCAGTTCGTGAATGACGTGAAGCGGTCGTATGGTCGGTATCAGGTGGCGACGTACGTGGACTGGATGTTCTTGCAGAGGTACCTGTACGAGTGCTTTCCAGGGTACCGTCCTGACGGATACCCACTCGCACACCCGTCACCGACGATGGGGACAGTGACCCGTCCAGGCAGGTCGCGGCAGGTGGCGTTGTGGTGTAGCGGGTCTCGGGCTTTTGCTTGGGCAGGCATCAGGAGGCCGGGGTGCCCGTTGGCACAGATTCTAGACAAACGGGGGGAATGCGAGCGACGGCCCTATATGGAGATGCATGCGTCATATGGTACGCCGCCATGGCTGCACGTGCAGGAGGTGACGACAGATCTGAGCAGGAGAGGCGAGCTAGCGCCAGGACAGCTGGCGCTATTGGTCGCGTATTTTCCCGGCTGGCTCCCGGTATTGACAGATGATGGCGGGAAGCCCGCCGAGTGCTGCTATTATGTGGCGAGGTATTGCCCGGACCGTCTGTCGTTGGCGTTCGGGTACGATCTAGAGCCCCCATGCGGTTATGACAGCCCTTGGAGTGTGGCGACGGCTTTTGGGTATACACTATATGACAGAGCCCGCGAGTGGCCGGCACCGACGACAGAGTGGAGGCAGCCAGGGACAGAGGTGGCAGGGGCGGTGACCGCGGATTATGCGCATTGGTGGGAGCGACTGCGAGGGAGCTGGGCCGGATGGCTGGCACAGCCGTCAGGCACACGTCGACAGGTAGATGTGTTCGCATGTGACCGAGCCCTGAGTTTGATATCGGCCACAGTCGCGAGGCAGTGCGGGATGCTGTCACTGGTGACCGGGAGTTCTGTTCCGAGCTCGGAGAGGGAGGCGGAGGAGGATGCCGTAGAGTTGGGGGACGCTGCTCCCGGGGAGGACCGTGGGGAGGAGCCTATTGCCGAGGTGCCGAGGGTGCCGGGGGCCGGCAAGGGGCCCTTGTCGGCATTGCGAGTGGGGATGATGGAGACAGCGCGTCAGGCTAGTGCTGGTACCTCAGCCCCACACCTATCAGGGGCGAAGAGGCCGCGCGACGTATTAGAGGAGCTAGACTCTGAGGTTTGCTTCTGTCCTTTCTTTTTGTCGTATAAATATGGTTTGCATATTGCTCATAATCTGTGAACTGACAGCGGTTTTGCCAGGGGGACGAGGAAGAGGCGGTCGCGGGGGGGAGCGAGGCCGAGACTGAGATCGCAGGCGAGGAGGCTATGGCAGCCGAGGCCGGCAGATTAGTTGACAGTGATGAGACCGAGGCCGTTGAGCTATTGACGGCCAGTGTGCCGAGGAGGGTGAGCCCATTGCCTGCTACTGAGGAAACGGTGGGGGCACTATACGGCGGAGAGGGGAGCGATACGGTGATGTTCGACATTGACGAGGACTGGTGGACAGGCATGGAGACGCAGGTTGTGGGAGGTGATGGTGGCGAAATGGCGGAGCCTGAGTCTGTTGTTGCTGCCTCGATTCGTGAGCGAGAGACACCGGTTCAGGCTGTGGTGGTGCGACGGCATGACACATTGCCGGAGTCCGTGGTTGAGGTCGGAGCTACTCTTCTGGCGATGCACTCAGCCACGATTGGGGCGCAGAGGGCGGGTGGGATGTCGGAGATTTCTGCAGCGGGCGGCAGTGGCGCGACAGTCGGAGAGATGAGTAGAGGATCCTCGAGCGGTCAGGTGGATGTGGCAGCTTGGGGGGGCCTCCAGCTACCGGCGGAGACTGTGCGCCGGTTAGAACTGGTGAAGGCAGCGTTCCCGCAGACATTCGAGAGCGTGGTGGTAGAGAACCCAGTACTACGGATGTGGGTGTCTGCAGGGTTTATGGAGTGGTTGCTGCCGTTCGCCAGTGTGCCGTCGTCGGGTTGGACTGCAGAGTTCGTTGCTCGGTCGCTTTCAGAGTTCGCTCCGTTCACATCGCTAGGTATGCAGCTGGACTGGCTAGCAGATTTCTTTAGATCGAGGAGCGTCAGCCACGATATGGATGAGAGGCGTGCAGTCGTGGTTATGCGGGAGATGTTGCTGGAGCGGCGCCGCACAGGATTAGAGGCAGAGCGGTCAGAGATCACGGCAGAGTTGGCCGGGATTGACATGCAGGTGGCAGAGATAGAGAGACAGCTCGTCGATTTGCAGAGGCAGTTGTCCGATCTACAGAGGCGGCGAGGTGAGGTGGACGGGCGAGAGTCAGAGCGGTTAGGGCGACAGGCCGAGCTTGATGCTGGATGGTCAGAGGTACAAGCGGAGCGGGAGGTACTTCAGGCATTCAGCTCCCACCCAGTTGCATCGCTGTTGTCTAGACTTTCCTAGCTTGTATGTTACTTTGCCGTAGTTGTAGTGCTTAACGACGGCTAGTAAACGTTTGATGTATATGTACATATTTTTGATGGTCTCGGCTTATTGTATGTTATGTTCGGTTGCTCTCTTCTTTCTTCTCTCTTTTTTTTTGAATGTCTTGCTTGTTTCGGTTACTTGTGAATGCTTTCCCATTCCCGCTCGTAGAAAGTGACTTAGGAAGCATAGGTTGAGAATGAGTGCCAGCTGGGCAGAAGTTGAGGTAACAGCATGACTTTGTATTGATAGGACGCGGTACAAAACACCATTACATGACTAGTGTAGAACGCTACACAGATCAACAAAAAAATACAAGTCTGCAAGCAATGTCGCATGTACAAAAATGCTACGAGGGCGCGTTCTATGACGCGGGCTTATGTTGTCGCGGCTACACATAATACTTCTTCAGGTAGCGGCCGTTGATGGGGGCCGAGACCTGACCGTCGTCGTGGTTGAGCAGGAGGTACGAGCCATTAGTGCGGGCTTCGTGCACCGTGAAAGGGCCGTCCCAGTTTGGCGTGAATTTAGGAGCTGACATGTTGGCCCGCACATGCTTGGCGGCTTGAAGAACAAGGTCGCCCTCGATAAACGAACGTGGCTTGACGGTCTTCCCATAAGCTTTCGTAAGCTGCTCATGATACTTCTTCATGCGGCGCAGGGCCGTGGCTCGTCGTTCGTCGAGGCCGTCAAGTGCCGCGAGCCGGGCTTCTTCATCTCCGAGACTGCTGCTTAGGGAAAGTCGAGCCGATGGTTCTGCGATCTCGGCAGGTACCACACACTCGTCCCCGTAGACGAGAGAGAAGGCGTGGCCTTTGTCGCTGTGTGCATGGATGTTCTGTAGGCCCAGAGTGCCAGATTCAGTTGTTCGGACCACGACCGGTCGGCGTCATGCACCATTCGCGATAATACTCGTAGCAAAGTCTTGTTGGACGCTTCAGCTTGACCATTACCTTGCGGGTAATAGGGAGTTGATGTGGCATGGCTGATGTTGTACCTTTCCATGAGAGTTCGAACCTCTCGGTTAATGAATGGGGTGCCATTGTCAGATATAATACATCGAGGGATGCCGAAACGACAGATGACGTCGCGTAAGAAGTTGGAAACGGCACCTCCCGTGGCTCTCCGCAGAGGTACGGCTTCAACCCACTTCGTAAAGCGTTCAGTAGCAACCATGATCCATGAATGGCTTCTGGACGGCGGGTGGATGGGGCCGATGAGGTCGAGGGCCCAAGAATGAAATGGCCAAGGTGCTGAGATCATGTGCAAGTCGGATGCTGGCGAGTGTATCCTGTCGGCGTGCCGCTGGCAGGGTTGGCAGCGTCGGACATGCGAGATGGAGTCGGATTCCATAGTCGGCCAATAATACCCCAATCTTAGTAATTCTGCATACAGCTTCTGGGAGCCTTGATGTTCACCACAATCACCATTGTGTACTTCGTTAATGACTTTGACCACTTGGGCACCTTGCAAGCATCGCAGGGTGCGTCCCGAAAATCCCTTGCGAAATAACTCGCCTTCCGTCACAAAATACCTGACTGCCTTGCGCTTGATGGATCGTGCTGAGCCGCGGTCAGGTGGTAGAATCCCGTGGGATAGATACTGGATGAAAGGCTGGCGCCAGTCACCCTCGATGTCAATGACAAGAGCTTCGGCACCGTCGGGTGCATACAGGCACTCGGGACAATCCTTTTGTATATCCGAGGCGTCCTTGGCCATGGATGGCCAATATAATCCCATACGCTGGAGGCGACGATACAGAGGGGGACCGTCGAGGCCACAACACTTCTGGTGGCCGAGCTGTAATTTGTGTTTTGCCTCTTCCGGTGCCAAACATCTTGCTAGAGTGCCTCCGGGACACCGCCTGTATAAGACATCTCCCATCATTGAAAAGTCTGTAAGGGTGGAGGCATGAGCAAGAGATGGCGCTTTAAGTTTGTCGATGATAGGTTGCCTCCAATCGTCCGCAGTAACGTCCCTCGGGACTAGGTTCAGTGCTGTGCATGGTTCCATTCTCTTGACGATGGTTAGCATCCGTTGTTCACCATCGACCTCTATCTTTGACGCGATCGTGGCCAAGCAGTCCGCATGTCTGTTGTGGCACCTATTGTGATGTTCATACTGGACATGACCGAGTCTTCCTTCCAAGTGTTGCACCAAGGCACGATAAGGTGCCAAGGCTGGTTCTTTGACCGCGAACTCCCCGTCCGCCTGCTTCATGACCAGATTTGAATCTCCTTTCACACACAGCGCCTTAGCCCCCATACTGACGGCGATCATGAGGCCAATGACAAGTGCCTCGTATTCAGCTTCGTTGTTAGACACCGGGAATGCAAGTTTGAAGGATAATGAAGTGGTAACACCGTCTGGTGCCCGCAAGACTATGCCGGCACCCCCTTGCCGGAGGGGCGTGCCATTGGGGCCTTTGCTAGTGGCAGAGCCGTCGAATTCAAGCGTCCACAGTCCATCGATGTCGGTGATCAGGGCTGTCTCCTCCCCCGGCAGTTGATCCGATATCGGTTCACATTGTTGGCGTGGGAAGAAGGCCAGGAGGTCTGCGAGTGCTTGGCTCCGCAGAGCTGTAGGATTCTTGATAGATAAACCGAATTCGGCCAACAGCAGCAACCACCGTGTGAGTCGGCCAGACAGGGCGGGACGCGTAAGCATGTAACGGAGCGGGTCAGCCTTGGTGACGAGTGTGATCTGATGCGCCAGAAAGTAATGTCTGAACTTCTGTGAGGCGTACACCAAGGCTAGACAGTGTTTCTCGAGCTCGGAGTAGTTGGCTTCGGGCCCTCTGATCACTCTACTGAGGTAATAAACAGGACGCTCGACACCTTCGACTTCTTGGGCAAGCAAAGCCCCGATGGATCTGGGTGTGGAAGTCAGGTAGAGTAGGAGTGGGATGCCCCGTTGTGGTACGACCATGGTTTGCGGTGACATGAGGACCGCCTTAATCTGTTCAAATGCTTGCCGTTGGGGCGCGCCCCAATTCCACGGTGCGCTTTTACGCGTCAAGTGTTGAAATGGCGTAATGAGCTCGGCCAGTGCGGGTATGAAGCGTCGGAGGTAAGAGACCTTGCCGAGGAAGCTCTTCAGTTGCTTTGTGTTCTTGGGGGGGGGCATTTCTTGGATGGAGGCTGCTTTCGAGGGGTCAACGTCGATGCCCTGTCGACTGACCAAGAACCCGAGGAACTTGCCGGAGGAGACTCCGAAGGCACATTTCAATGGATTCATCCGCATGTTATACTGGCGGCAACGATCAAAGACCGCTTGAAGGTCGGTGAGGTGATCACTTTCCTTCCTGGATTTGATAATAAGATCGTCGACATAGTCTTCCACAGTATGGTGTATCATGTCATGGAATATTGCTGTCATAGCCCTTTGATACGTAGCACCCGCATTCTTGAGGCCGAAAGGCATAACTTTCCAACAAAAATTACCCATAGGAGTGCGGAAGGCTGTCTTGGCGCTGTCGTCGGGGTTCATGCGAATCTGATTATAACCTGCGAACCCATCCATGAAAGATAAAGTTTCATATCCGGCGGCGGCCTCCGTGAGCATGTCGATATTGGGTAGTGGAAACTCGTCCTTGGGGCACGCCCTATTCAAGTCCCGAAAGTCGATACAGACGCGGACTTGGCCATTCTTCTTTTGTACAGGGACGACATTAGCCAGCCAAATAGGGTGAGTGATAGGTTCGATGAAGCCTGCGCGCAGGAGGCGTTCAATCTCTTGCTTGATTTTCAATTCGAGCTCGGGGCGGAATGTCCGCGGGTGCTGTCGGCTAGGGATGGATCCGGTAGCAATGTTGAGATGGTGTGTGACTAAGGCAGGATCCAGTCCGGGCATCTCATTGTAGCTCCATGCTAAGACATCACGATACTTGTGCAGGAGGGAAACCAATTCCTCTCTTCGGCCGGGGGCGAGTTTTGTGCCAATGTAGGTGTGCCGCGGTTCTTCGCCCGGGTCGGCCAGGTTGATTTCTTCAATATCTTCAGCCTGAGGTCGAGGGCCATCCTCATAGCAAGGTGGTGCCGCGCCGGGGGTGAGGTCAGGATCTGGCTGGCAATGCTCGGCCGTGCGGCACCATTCAGTCTCTCCAAGGGGGTCGGGGTCGAGGGGGTCGGAGGAGGGACCGCCTGGAGCCCCTGCATACCGTCATAATTGATAGATGATCTTGCCGTCCTTGACGATACGTCGAAAGGCCGGCTTAGCCTTTTGCTTCTTGGACTTGGGGGAAGAAGGGGGGAATTGGTCGTGGCAGCAGGCGGAAGCGGTGGGGTTGACCCATTATTCTTGTTACTTCTCCCGGCTTTGTCCTTGGGAAGCTTGTCCCCGCACAGCTCATCCCAGGTCGGCAGCCTGGTAGAATGTACATGAGTAGCATTCTCCCCATCCTCGGCGAAATTAGTGAAGAAGGAGGCCTCGGCGAAATAAGACTCGGCGCATTCAAAAGGGGCTTTGGTTGCAGGGATTGTCATTGCTACCTCATGTCCCGTAGAACCGGCTACCAGCTTCACACATTGATGGTATGTTGAGGGAACGGCCTTGTTGTCGTGGATCCATGGTCTCCCGAGCAGGAGGTGAAAGGCAGACTCGCTGTCTATTACGTGAAAAGTAGTGTCGCGACGGACAGTTCCGACCATGAGGTCGACGGTGATATGGCCGAGGGTCGACTGAGGACCCTGTCCAAAGCCGGTAATATTGACGGGGTCACGGATGATTTTCCTTGGGGGAATGCCGGCCTGTTGCAGGGTGATGAGGGGTATGATGTTGATCGAGGCGCCGCAATCAACCAAGGCACGACGGAAGCCCGTGCCATTAACAGTACACTCTAAAAACAGCGGCCGATTGTGATGCTCGATCGGCGGCGAGTCTTCATCCGAGAAGACTAAGGCCGTAGAGGGGATGTGACGTAATTCAGCCTGGGCGGCGAAGCATTCGGAACCGAGGCCGGTGGTGACCTCGAGCAGGCAATTGGAAAGGTAAGTCCGGGCGGCGGGTGAAAACCCCATTTCATCAAAAAAACTTTTGATCTTCGTCATCTGTCGAAGGGGAGGCATCGACTGCTTAGCTGGAGGAGGCACGAGGGTCAGTGTGGGCTCTGCCGGGGCTTCGTGGATTACAGGCTCGACATGGTCGATGACAGCCATAAGGGCCTGGTGCTCCCTACTGTTGCGATGCGGTGGGTAGGGATCTTTGCGCACATCGTTATTTTGCCGTAGCTGCAGGTCGCCCGACGCTACCTTCCTTGCAAAGATGGTTCGCAGTGCATTGCAATCTTTGAGCGGATGGCCAAGGGCTCGATGGAAAGGACAGTAGGTGGGCCTGGCCTTTTCTTCGTCTGTGATATTGGTCCGCATTGGTGGCAGTTGGAAATTTTTGTCATGCGCCACCCATTCGGCCAAGAGTTCCTTCACTGTATTCAGGTCACAGGGATAGTTAGGTGCGGGTCTTTGTTGCCTTCGCTTGTCGGAGCCTTGGTTCACATCTGGAAGCCGACGCTTGAAGCCTGCATAGTTGTTGTTGTCGTTGCTACGTTGAGTGATAGGTGCATCTGCTGAGGCCAACAGCGTACTTTGCGGTCGAGGCTTCCATGACTTGACAGGACCAACTGTCTCGTAAGTTCGTCGGGCTGCCTCCTTGAGGTGTCCCCATGACCTTAACTGTAGGTTCTCGATATGCACTCGGTAGACGTCAATCATATTTTTGATGCATATGGGAACCAACGTTTCGTCTTTGCTGAAATCTGTGCACTCAAGGCACTTAAGATGAAAACGATGCACATATTTATTCAAGTCTTCCCCCTGGTTCTGGCGAATGCCAGCAATATCAACGATAGTCACGCGCTCGGTCTCGTAATGAAATTTGTCTAAGAACAGCTGGACCATGTCGCCCCAGGTGTGGACGGTCCCTGCGGGGATCTGGTGATACCAAGTGTAAGCCAAGCCCGTAAGGGACTTGTGGAATTCTCTCAACTTCAAGCTGCTTCCTGTACCATACTGCTCCAAGGAGCCTACAAACCTTGTTAGATGTTCACGGGCGTTTCCCTCGCGTCCGTTGAAGAGCACAAAGTTTGGTTGCTTGTACTTGATGGGGTAGGGTGCGATGGCGATATCATTGGCGTACGGGGCGTGTCCGGTTAGACGGGTTGAGGAGTCCGGCTCGGAATTCCTCGACAGGCGACGGACAAGGGCCTCCAAATCTGACTGAGTGACATAGTTGGAGGATGGTGCCTCATTGCCGGTCAAGGGGTGATGACCGCCTGGTGCGTCGCGAGCCCCCGAGCCCCCAGATGGCACGGCTTGATGAACGGGGACATGGGAGGGTTGGTATGGTGCAGGTGCTGGCAGGGGCAGCTGTGCAGGGGCAAGTGTGGGTTGGCGAGACATGCCCATCACTTGGCCGGGGGTTTGGTGTTGCTCAACTGGATAGGGATTAGGTTCCATCTCGATGGAGTCATGCGTTTCGGAGGAGCTTCTTGCCGGCATCAGATGAGATGGTGTGACAGCTGGGGGAATCTGCTGCAAGACTGGCCCGAGATCCGTGTGTAGCTTGCGGGGCGGCACTGCAGAAGGAGATATGTCGGCTACCGGCAGCGACGGTGTTGCGAGCCCTACCGCCAAGGGTCTAGATGTCTAAGGCGGCGGTAGTCGCGACACTGGGGCCGGGGCGATGTCAAAAGCTGGCCCCGGTCCTGAAGGCTGGATTGACGGAGCGACCTGCTGTGAGGACAGGGCTTGTATGGATTTTTGCATGTCCATAATGGCGGCTAGTAGAGTGGTCTGTGAATCTTGCAGAGTGGTGATGGTCGGAGTGAGTTGCTGGATGGCTGCATTTACGAGCACTTGTACGTCGGGGGTAGTGGTCGGCAGCTGGTCTCGGAGCCGCGTGTCGCTAGTCTCCTCCTGATCACCGAGGTGGTGTTCTTGCAGGGCGGGGTTGGGTCCTTGGCTGGTCGCCCTAGTAGCTCTCCGTTGCACAGGCATAATGCCTAAGTCCGAAAGGTATGCAAACCGCAATACGATGCTCACCTCCCCAGCGGAGTCGCCAAAATGATGGTGCCGGAAATGGTTCGATGATACGTGGAGGTGCCACAAAGGATGCGGTCTGAGTTGGCTTCCAGGTAGGCAACGTGGGAGACAGCAAGGACGGCGCAAGGGCCGAGGACAAGGCTCCCCAGACAGGTCGTGAGGGGTGGCAGTGCTGCGCAGGCAAGGTGACGATGAACAGGACCGACAGTCTGCAGTCCGTGTTGAGGGTATGGCGTCCAGGGTCCGTAGACGGGAGTTCAAGTATATTTCTCTCACTAGAATTCCAGAGAGAATGTTTCCTTTAGAGAGAGAAAGTGAAAAGTCCAAATGAGAATAATAATCCTTGAAAAAGCTCCAAAGTCCACTATTTATAGGCAAAAATGTGCATGTGTCATAAGTTGACATGTGTCGCCCCCTGGGAACGACACGTCACCAGGGGGCCAACGCACTGACCCTTCGTTGGACTGCCGGTTCCTAAGTTCGTGCTGCCCTGCCCTTGCAACATCTCTCTGCCTGTCTGAGGAGACTGATCATGCCGCGGTAGCATGGTCAGAGTAGCCCGTTGCCCCAGCCTCCAGTCCAAGCCCTTACTGAATCCCACAGGTCTGGCAGCGGCGGGGAAGACCCGACGCCCAGCTGCCAGGTGGACTAGGCAAGATGCCCTTCCGAAGACCTGCTCCCGTCTCCGAGTGACCCGGGGGTCATAGTCCTTAGGGGTGCCGACGCGAGCCCCCAGTGCCAGAGCACGTAGGCTAGTCACGCAGGCACCCTGGCGGAGATAGTGTCCTGGAGGAGTAGCCTATCCCGTAAGCATATAACATGATTGCAGCGCATGGGGCGCGGTTGAGTGCGGGCGACGAGGGTCGCAGAGTGATCTCCGAGCGAAGAGGGTCGTTGCGTGGATGGCGCGCGACCGTGAGCGACGGTTGTCATGGCGACAGAGCGGCCACAAGTGACGGTCATCGAGACTACGGGCGACGGTCATCGCGACGAAGGGGCACGGCCGAGAGCGACGGTTGTCGCGACTATGGCGGAGTGCGGCCGCGAGCGACGGTCGTCGTGACAATGTGGTGGGGTCAAAGGTGACGGCGTCGGTGTTCAAGGCAGGTGGCCGACCCCCATGGGGTGGCCGACCCCCAAGGGAGGCCGACGCTTGGGGGAGGCCGAGCCTAGAGGGAGGCCGACCCCCAAGGGTGGCCGACCCCTTGGGGGAGGCCGACCCTAGAGGGAGGCCGACCCCTCGAGGGTGGCCGACCCCTCTGGGTGGCCGACCCCCCAGGGTGGCCGACCCCTTGGGGGAGGCCGACCCTAGAGGGAGGCCGACCCCCCGAGGGTGGCCGACCCCTTGGGGTGGCCGACCCCCAAGGGAGGCCGACCCTTGGGGGAGTCCGACCCTAGAGGGAGGCCGACCCCTTGGGGTGGAAGGCACGCCGAAGTCGCTTCACGAATGGTTCACGTGACTTGAGCATGCGTTGCTTTGACCGGCCCTCGAGCGTTGAAAAGTTGACCGCTGACTGGGTGATGTGTCGTGCAAAGTGGGTCCCTTGGCGGGTCTTGGGGTGCGACCAGAATAGGGTATGAACACAAGTTTATAAGTTAGGCTCTGAACTTATTCCAAGCGATGGCAGGTTGTTTTACAGTATCTACCGAAGCCAATGACTTCCCGGTCATTGACCTCTCCGGCAGCATTGCTGCAGTGGTGGCTGAAATTGCCGATGCATGCCAGAAGTGGGGAGCATTTCAAGTGGTAAACCACGGGGTGCCGCTGGAACTTCATGCCAAGTTCGAGTTGGCAATGAAGAAGTTCTTTGCTCAGCCGACCGACGAGAAGAGGAAGTTGAGGAAGGATATTGGAGGAGTGAAGCCATACGACTATGGATACGAAGAGTTTGCAAAGAATGTTAATGACTGGAAAGAGGTGTTTGATTTTCCCTTGGAAAAGCAAACTGCAACGCCTATGTCATACGATTTCGAGGACACGACACCAAGAGAGCTCATTCATTCTTGGCCTGAATAACCCTCTGGTTTCAGGCACCTGTCAAGTATATTGATTCATTTGAGTATATCTTTTTCTTGAAAATTCTTGAAATATATATCTATGAGCCGAAATTTTATATTGTTCTTCGCTTCCATCCTCTCTAAAGTCCGCATATGACTTGTGCCATTTCATCTGTTAATAACTTGACTCTGTGGCCATTACCAGGGAAGCATGCGTACAATATGGCCAGGAAATGGAAAAACTTTCATTCAAGTTGATGGAACTCATCTCACTGAGCTTAGGCTTACCAAGGCAACGCTTGAATGGTTTCTTTAAGGATCACACTAGCATGGGTCGCCTCATTCACTGTCCTCCTTGTCCCACCCCTCAGCTCGTTCTTGGTACTCATGAACACACGGATGTTGGTGCCTTGACCATTCTTTCTCAAGAGAGCGCCGGAGGCCTCGAAGCAAAGCGAACATTTGATGGAAAATGGATTCCTGTTAAATTTGTTCCGGATGCTTATGTTATTAATATGGGTGACATGCTTGAGGTACAAGCCATCACCCTTTCTCAGTAGGTAAAATAAATGCTTTCTCATTTTGCGAGGTTTTATTTGCTAACTCTGTGGCAAATCGGTATTGTGTATTTGTATAGGTCTGGAGTAACAAGAAGTACGTGAGTTTGGTGCACAGGGCAAAGGTGAACTCTGAGAGAGAGAGATTTTCTATTCCGTTCTTCTTCAACCCAGCATACTATGTGGTGATGGAGCCCATAGAGGAGTTAACAAATGAGCAAAACCCAGCAAAATACAGGGCATTTAACTGGGGAAAATACTACGGATCAAGGAAGTATGGAAATTTTAAGAATCCCGAAATTGATGTTCTCCGGCTCAAGCTTTTCAAAGTATAGAGTGTTCAAGACTCGCCGGGCAGAACATGTATGAAAAGTGAAAGTTCAAAACACACGTTTGTTGTAATAAGTATGAAATGTCCTTCTACTGGCCCAGCTGGTCGATACCAATGCCAGTCGGATACCAATGGCAGTCGGAAGTGATCTTATTTCTTTTAATCTTTACATTCTTCTTGTTATTGCTTCTTTCATAGTTGCAGCTTCAGTCTCAACAAAGACGCTTCTTTTTAATACGAAGAACGGAAAAATAAATCAATTAGCATGATACCAGTTTGAGGCAGAGAGCTCAAACAAGCAACATAAACAGGAATAGATCAGGTTAAGAGAGAAAACACCGACGAGATATACAAGCTGAAGATCCAACCATAAACTTAGCCATATAGCAGTTCTCTGGAACGGAAGCTAGTGCCAGCGTCTGAAGAACCTTGGTAGTAGAACAAAGCATCAAAACCATCAAGGTTATCAACCTCTAGCACATTTGCTAGAACTTCTGATTGTATTATCTTGACATTATGTTGCTAATAGTAGTTTTTTGGTATTATCTTGACATTATTTAGCAACCCTCTTCACTTTCCAAAGCATCCTGGACGACAGAGGAGAAGAGAAAAACGAAAGGTCGCAGGTGGCCTTCAGTGAAGGTCACAGCTGATCATCCAAAACAGGTGGTCACAGCCGGCCATCCACTGTAGGATGTCATATACTACAAGACAAAGCTTATATTTAAACGTATAAGATGAGTAGATCCTTGCATGGCTGCTATCCTGTCCGGCTATGTTGAAGAATGATTTAAAGTTATTCGAGAATTATCTCTTAGTGGTTTGGTAGTTTAGTGCCTTGGTAGCTTAGTAGTGTAGTGGTTTAGCGCCTTAGTGGTGTAGTGGCTCGTGTTTTTTTTATAAAAAGCACGAGTTGTTCATCTTTCAAGTGTATCAGACAATTGAGTGAAATAATCCTCCTATTTCATTCCTTTCTTTGCCAATTGTCTTTATCTCGAGCTCTTAAATTCTATATTTTGGTATCAAGTGTAATATCCCATTTTCTTAATAATTTTCTATTACTTTAAAATAAAATAAAAAGTAAATAACTAATTAAAAAAGTTTGTGATCTTTTTGTAATATTAGGGAAGTTTTGGTGCCTTTTGAATAAGAGACTAAAGTTCAGGGGTTTCGTGTAATTTGCCAATTGGGGGTTTCCCTTCAAGCCTCCCTCCTTTTTCTCTGCATGCCGCCTCTCCCTTCCACTCTCTTCTTCATTCTAAACCCCAAATTGCTTGTTTCTTTGGAGAAGATTGGCGTATTCAAGTAGCGTAGCTTGGGAGAATTGTGTTTTCGCCGATTCGCTATTATAAGGTAAGAGATTTTTGCGAATTTATTGGTGTGGCATGGGTTTATTTTCTCTAAATCTGAAAAATCATTGGATTTGATTACTCTTTTTAAGTATGAGATTTATGATTCTGTCCTCTCATGTTCATTATCAGAATAACGGGTTTAATGATGGTTGATGCCTCATTCCCCAATTCAATTATGTTACGTAGCGGTAAAAGCAAAGAGGAAACATGACCAGTGACACCTACACCCTGAGGCGTGACATTGGAAGTCCCGCCACAAGAACTCGCTCCAACGTTGTTGTCTACGAGTGATCAAATTGAACTTTTTGTGGCATGATCACCAATGTCCAATGAGGTAGAATTCCTTATGGGCGTGGACAAGCCACGTTGCGAAGAAGATAGCATGTCACCATTCGGCACAAGATTCTGGGTGGAGGAACCATATCTCGTGACAATAGCCTCCATCTCAATAAATAACTCAATGCTACTCAACTGCAAGAATTGAGATTGGAGATCAAACATGACTTCTACGTCTCCATCATCCCCAATCGGTACTTTGATATAATAGGTATTGGCACCGAATCCAATCATTCGCAGATACCTACAATTCAACTTCAACCTAAAATATTCTTTGTCCACTTTTATGCAGCTATACAACTTTTCCATCAAGCAATTATATGTCCAGCTACCCTCTACCTTGATCAATTTTTTGGTACACCATCATAGGCATAACCATCTGAATGTTCTACTACATTTCTTCCTCAGTAACACAGCAGCCTTATGAAAGGAGCCATGACGAACTTTTCAGCATTTGCATAAAAATATGATTAATTTTTTTACACAAACTATGTATCATAACATATTATGGTAAATCACAACTTGGATGAGTCTTGATTGGGGCGCACACACGCCAAGCCACAAACACGTACGCAAACAGAGAGTGGGCATTCTCTGCCCTATAGCATCAGTCCATTTCTCTATTGCTCGTAATATCATAAAATGATTAAAGCTATTCTATATACATACCTAATTTACATTACAAGTACAAATAGATTCGGCAACTTTCTATTTGGCAAAGATTAACTGTATCTGCAATGACCTAGTAATCCCTGCTCGGTGGATTTCTAAATCAACTCATAATGACCGGCACCTGTTGAATTCAATTACCAAATTCTAAAAAATATGACAGTAACAACCTGTGAAATTGGTGCGAAAAAAAAATAGAGAGGAGGACTCACATAGCTAAATTGGGTGGATCTACAGATGTTGCTTGATTAGACCTTTCAAATTTTGCCATAATCCCAACAGTAAATTATCCAATGGACTTGAACTTTTGTCCTAATTAGAATTGGAATACTCAGCAATGATGTTAAAAGATGACACATAAGAAAAAAGAAAGAAGGAAGAAAGAGAAAGGATACATAAGAAAACTCATTAGTGCACTACTGGTGTAGCCCAGCCGTGAGCAAGGGCTGAGGAAAAAGAAAGAAGAAAGGAGGGAGGAGGGAAAAAGGAAAACAGGTTCAGAATGCAGAGTCCCAATCCCGCACCTTTTTTTTCCTACAGTTTTTCTTTTGTTAAGTTTTCTTATATTTTGAAAAATTAAGCAAAAGAAAAAAGAAATGAAATGAAAATGTGGTTCTAAATCACGTTTTCTCCCTTAAAGTTGTGGTTTTAAAAAATATGGTATGCAGGTAAATAAGTTTCAAAATGAAGTAGATTAATAATTAAGTTTTGAAACAGTATTATTCAGGGGAAAAAAACTCACCTTATCAATGTATCGACGTATTAGGACTTAGTTTTGATTATTAACGCCACAAAAGAAACTTTAAATAACAAAATAAACACTGAAAACATTAAAAAAAATTTACATGTCATCATGTTTGTTCTGTGTTTCATTCCTCTTTTACCTCTCCTTATTATAGTCACATATGCATCATGGCTCTTCATTATGACTTATTATTAAAAAAATTCGGAGATATTAATTTTCAGAACTTGAGGTGACCTCATAAGAGTAAAAGACCAATTCTACACCTTTTAAAAATTTGCATATTAATGTATCAATATATTAGAACTTGATTTTGATTATTAATACCACAAAAAGATTTTAAATAATAGCATAAACACCAACCTAAAGAAAACATTAGTCACTTATGAAAAACAAATAGTAGGTCATAAATTAAAAACTTTATTTTCTTTATACGGATGCAATATGCAAAAATAATATGAGTTAATTATTAAAAATAATTTTAAAAACCAATATAAAATTTTACTTCATCACTTAATTCTAATTATACACACTAAACTTTGAAAAAATAAGCTTTTTATTTTTTTTTATTTACCTCTCTTACTTACGTGACACATCATCATATTTGTTTTGATGTCCTTTTCTTTCTTTACACAACTTACTAACTCTTTACTGTAGTTTATTATTAAAATATTTTTGAACATTATTGTCCTAATTATTATGAACCTTTTGATACTAGAAAAAAAAATTTAAAATTTTAATCATACAAGATTAAACATTCAAATACATTCATTTTTTTTAGTGTTTTTTTCCTTTCTAATTACCCATTTTACCTATGCGACACATCATCCTATTTGTTTTTGTATTTTTTTTCACTCCAACTCATTAACTATTTATTATAGTTTATTGTTAAAAAAATTGTAGATATTTGTAATATCCCGAACATCGGGAGCCGGTCAAATAATCATCCGTGCTCAAAAAAATAGACGGCCGTTAATTTTGACCAATGCTCGGGTATTAGTAGTGCATAGAAGCTTAAAAAGATTTTGGAGGCGTTACAATGCTTCGTTGCAGAATTTTGATAACTATCTCATAGTAGCTAAGGTACCTCCGACTTCCGCACCCAGATTCTTATTCGACGGATACCCAGATGCAACTGTTTAAACTCAAATCATAATGCTAAACTGAAATCTTGTCAGAGAATCACTTCACTCTAGCTATTCCAGAACTTGACTTAACTGGTACAAAACTCACTAAGTTGAACCTACACCGCTCTGAATTTCGCGCATGTCAAACAAATAAATCAACTTTGATACAACAGGCTTTTACTACACTTTACTGGTTATATGCCAGAGAGTTTATCCTTTGTACAACTTACTTAATGATTGTAAGCTTAACCCCAGGCTCAAGGCATATTAAAACGCTAAACGATAGTCACGTCTGACTTGTAGTCTAGCAAGGCTATCATGGGTAGGGTAATCAATTCATACAAGCACTTACACCTCACAGCACACAAAAAAATGTAGCCACTAGGCTTTCACTGCCCACTATAATACCTCAAAACAATGAGTCCAAATCATTATCAAGTTCATCAGAGTCGTGTTATCTTAAACTAGTTACGTATTGCTTACTTACGATTCTGCACACACTTCACAAAATGACAGAAAACTATAACTACTATGGTTTCGCTACACACTCTGGTGCCTTATCTCAAAGAGTCCATGCTGTTACCGAATTCGTCATTTTGAGACGTGTTCTCCTAACATAACACAACACGTGATTCTGGATACTTATGTATTCACTTTCACTAGAGTGTAAGGCTCTATGTTATTACAGCACTTCTGTTTGACAATCATATTATTATTTACAAAAGTCTCATAGCATTATTCTTCAATCATATGTTTCAGTTAAACATTTAAAAACTTTCGGTTCCCAAAAGCAAGTAACATACTGTTTATCATCATGTGTTCAGTCAAGATCTTGATCTTATACCGAATCATCGAATAGCTTATCCAAACCTAATCCACGTTGATATTGTGCAGATAATGATACTATTAATTACGACCAGGCAATCAACACATAAAAATCTTTAATAAAAATCATGCATACTAACTCTTAGGGTTCATAACAGAATTCTATGACATTCCAGAAAAAAAGACGAACAAAGAAATGATGATATAGGTCTGGCAAAGTAAAGTTAACCCAACAACCTGGAAAAATCAAAATCAGAAGGAGTTATTGGTCCTTAATAAGATTCGTAACTTTTCCATGGCCGGTGGGTCAGATACTACCCCATCAAGTCCAAATAGATTCGAAAGAACAGATAAATATTTTGAATTTGCATAAGATGTCTCAGCATGAATGACATCTTCTCTGACGTCTCAGCGTAAGCTGACATTCAATTAAGTTGTCTTTGAATTCAATATACAGAATAATGAATGACATGACAGAGTAAAATTCCATATTCCTCCTTGTACCCTTAAACCAAATTTTTAATCTTAACACCAGTCATTTTCCAAAAATAATATTCTTACTTGTAAATCAAATCACCAACCTAACTACTATTCATACCTTATAAACTTCCCAGATATGACTAGGGTTTCCCCTAACAATACACGGATGCGTGATTAGAAAATCACCAATTCATACCTAGTATGATATCAAAATCCTGAACAACAAATGAAGTGAGGTCCATAGAAAGATCTCTATCCCAAACATAGATTTTACATTCACAGAGAACCATAAAAAAGTCGAAAAACTCTCTCAACGGAGTACTTATCACAATATTAGTTCTTAAAGGATGGATCTTCATCCTCGATCTCTATGCCAAAGTAACAGATGCAAAAAGTATGACGCTCCAAAATTAAGCAATATACGAACATCTAATGAGTTAACCTGTGGGGGGTCGCGGCGATGACGTCAGGGCGACGAGGGTCCCGGAGATGACGTCGGGGTGACGAGCGTCGCAAATATGATGTCCGGACGACGGGGTCGCGGAGTGACGTCTGGGCGATGGGGGTCATAGAGATGACGTCCGGGCGACGAGGGTCGCGGAGTGACGTCCGGGCGACAAGGGTCGCGGTGCCTGGGTTTGGCTACTGGCATTTGAAGAATGAATAGAAATAGGTGGTTCAAGCTACCTCTCGCACCACCTACCAACTACGTTGATGTCAGGGACATCGTGATGAGGGGTGTGACAAAGGGTGGTCCAGCGTCGCAATGCGGGGGGAGTCCACGACGGGTGCAGAGGCGCGGGCAAAGCAAGGCGGTCAATGTTGCAAAAAAATTCTAAGTATAGAAAAGAGTAACAAAATGGGTAAGGGAGTCAAGAAGTGCTACCCAAAGCATATGAAGTTTTAGTTGTAGTAAAATTGGTATGTTAGTTTTTGGTTTGGTTAGATAAAAAAAATGTTAAGTGTTGTGTAGGGTGAGTATAATGGAATATGAGAAAGAAAAAAGTTGGGTACGAGGGGTGTTGTATTTATGTAGTAGTGTAAATAAAGTATGTGTAAGTATGAAATTGGGGTAGTAGTGAAGGGAGTTAACTGGGGTGAGGTAAAAGAGTGAGAAAGAGGGAGGGGGGGTTGGCCGTGGGGAGGGGGTAGGGAGGCCGAGGCCGAGGGTGTGGGGAAAGGGGGATGGTGAGATGAGGGAATTGATGGGGGCATGTAATATGAGAGAGAGAGAGAGAGAGGGAGCATTAATGTGAGAAGGAGAGTGGGTGTAATGATGGGTGGAAAGAAAGAAAGGAAAACAAATTAGAAGAATGGGAGAGAAACCCACGTGTGGAGGGGGTGAGTTAATAAGAGAGAATGTGTAAGAGTGTAGGAAAGAGGTGAAAGGTGAGAATAAATGTGGGAGGGGGGTTGGCCTAGGGGAAGGGTGTGGGGAGGCTGAGGCCGAGTGTGTGGGAAAGGGGGGTGTGATTGGTTAATGTGAAATAAATAGGTAGAGAAAGAGAGATAGATTTAGTAAAAGGGGAGAGGAAACCCACATGTGGAGGGGGATTTGTTAAGAGGAAGAATGAGCGGAGTGAGTTAATGAGTAAGAGAGAGAGAGAGAGAGAGAGAGAGAGAGAGAGAATGTGTAAGAGAATGTGTAATAATATTAAAGAGGGAGGGAGAGAGAGAGAGAGAGAAAAAGATGAGGCATTTAATGTCATGTGTCAGAAAAAGTGTGTAAAAGTTGGGAAATGGGGAGTGTGTCTCGGGTAGTGAGGGAAGAGTGAGGAAAAGTTGGGTGATGTGAGGGAGGAGAGTAAATGAAGAAAGAGAAAAGGGAAATGATGAGAGTGATTGTAGAGAGAAAAAAGAGTGAGTGAGTGGGGTTTATTAAATGAGGAGAGAAGATGGTAAAAGAGAGAGGAGAGACCCATATGAGGCTGCCCAGGTCGCCTGGGTGGGGGTTGGGGGTGGGTAGGGTGGGGGGTACCCAATTTTTTTTTTGGCATTCCAAGGAGGAGTGGGAAGGATGAAAAGTTTTGTTGGAAAAATTTTCAAAGTAATTGAAAGAGAATGCACGGGGTGGCGGGGGATGAAAAATTTTGCGAAATTCTTTTTTCTAAGTGTTGGAGAGAGGATTTGAGATTGAAAAATTCTGTGAGAATTTTTTTGAGTATAGAATGAGGATGAGAGGGTGGTGACCCAACCACGAGCGGGCAAGGTGAAAATATTTTAAGTGTTGGGAAATTATCCTAAGTGTTGGAAGAGCAAAGGATGGATGGGGGTTGAAAAATTTTGTTAAAAATTTTTCTAAGTGTTGGAGAGGGACAATGAAAGGGGTGAGAAACTACATGATAGAAAAAAATTTCTAAGTGTCTAGAAAAAAAGAGTGGAGCTCAGGCAAGGATGCCGAGGGAGACCACTGAGGGTGATCATCGATGACCGGTTACAAAAAAAATGAATTTTTTTTTCTAAGTGTCAAAAAGAGTGAATGAAGGATGATGATGCGACCGTAGTAGCGCGGCTCGAGCCACCCCGCACACCACATACCAAGTCGCTGCAGTGTGAGACGAAAGGGGCTGGGAAGTGGTGAAGCCCCCAAGGGAGTAGGTGATGGCATCAAAGCTGTTGTCAGTGGGCTTCTGCAAGAGCAATGTAGCTTGAAAATTGTCTAAGTCTGGAAAAGAATATAACTCCATTGAACCCATAGGGAGGCAACATGTCGTGGTGACATATAAAGCAAACAAAGGTTTGTGTGCCCAGTGGGAATGATCCGGGCACCTGATCCCCCAGACGGGATAACCCGATGCATTCTGGTGATGACAATGGTACAAAAGGGTTAGTGGTGGAGAGCAACTTTTTGGGGTGTGGTTTGCACATGGGTAATGCCAACGGCAAGAGGCCGGCAGTTGGGAAGAGATGACTGGAGTAACTTAAGAACATGGTGTCAGTTGGTTATGTTAGGGTTGATCTTTGAGTCGGATGGCACAAGTCTCTTCATGGTTACCAAGGTGGGCTTATTCTTGAATAGTCGGGATGAGGCCTTGGCTAGTAGTACTCGTAGCTCTCCGTTGTACAGGCATGATGATCGAGGGTGCAAGACAGGCAGACTGCAGTACGATGCTCACCTCCCCAGCAGAGTCGCCAAAATGATGCCAAGAAAAGTGGGTTCGTACCTACGTGGAGGTGCCACAAAGGTTGCAGTCCGAAACAGCTTCCAAGTATGCAAAGTGAGAGACAGCAGGGGCGGAGTAAGGGCAGAGAACAAGGCTTCCTAGATAGGCCGTGAGGAGTGGCAGTGCTGCGAAGACGAGGCTGAGACGAGCAGGGCCGGTAGTCGACAGTCCGAGTCGGGGTCCAATGCTACGGTCCAAAGTTATGTTTCTCTCACTAGAATCCAAGAGCTTCCAAATTCTAGAGTGAGAAAGTGATTTTGTAAGAATGAGCCAAAAGTCCCTTTTTGAGTCATAAAGTTCACTATTTATAGGAAACAGTGTGCTTATGTCATAAAGTGCCACGTGTCGTCCCCTGGGAGTGACACGTCAATAGGGGGTCCCAAAATACCGATTCTCCATTGGACTGCCGGTTCCCAAATTCGCGTTGCCTGCCCCTTACAGCGTCATTCTACCTGTTTGAGAAGACTGACCACGCCGCAGTAGCATGATCAGAGTAAGCCCATTGCCCCAGCCACCGATCCAAGCCCTTACTGAATCCCACAAGATTCGTCAAGAGACGCGCAGAGAACCTGACAGCGGTGAGGGTTGCTCCTGTAGCCAACTGCCAGGCAGACTAGGCGAGATGCCCTCTAAGGACCTGCTCTCGTCCTGGAGTGACACAGGGGTCATTGCCCTGGTGGTCTCGACGATCAATGGTAACATGAGTGGACATGCTCACAGCTCAGTGCTCAGAGTCCGTGGCGAGGGGTCCTCGTGCCAGAGTCCCCCGTTACTATGACGACGATGCCTTTGAGGCGGCGATCCCATCCCGTGGCGGCGATGACTATAAGGTTATGAGTTCATCCGGCGGCGAGCGGTCCTCATGCCAGAGCCCCCCGTGATTGTGACGACTTTAAGGTTGTGAGCCCATCCCATGGGGCCATGACTATAAGGTTGTGAGTTCATCCCGCTGCGAGGGGTCCTCATGCCAGAGCCCCCCGTGATTGTGACGGCGATGGCTTTAAGGTTGTGAGCCCATCCCGTGGGGGTGATGACTATAAGGTTGTGAGTTCATCCCGCTACGAGGGGTCCTAGTGCCGGAGCCCCCCCCCCCGGTGATTGTGACGGCGATGGCTTTAAGGTTGTGGCCCATCCTGTGGTGACGATGACTATAGGGTTGTGAGTTCATCCCGCTGCGAGGGGTCCTCGTGCCGAAGCACTACGAACGGAGCCTCCTAGAAGCATGTAACATGATTATGGTGCCTACGACATGAGACAATACCTGGTGCCGGGGGCATATGTTACGAAAGTGGAGCGGCGACGAACATCGCGGAGCAATACTTGGTACCGGGGCACATATCATGGCGCACGGGCGCACGTCAGGTGTCCCAAAGACGGGATGTGAGTTGAGTGTGCCTGTTATAACAAAATAATGAATGCAACATGTAGTAATGACAAAGTTAGGAGTGATGGTATGCGGTCATCGGTGACAGGTCATTCGGCGGTAGTGCATGACTTTAGGCAACGGCCCTCGCCGGAGTAGTGCACCGTCACGGGCAACGAACATCGGATGTTGTGAGGTTTTTGTACTATGGACGTCTCGAGGTTGATGTACGAACGCCTGTAAACATCGCGGAGGTGCAAAGACTCGAGAAAACAAGTGCGCGCGAAAAAGGGGAGGCCATAGGCCAAAATTAGGGGAAGGCTGAGGCAACCAGCCCTGGGGAGGCCGAGGCCGACCCTGGGGGATGGCGAAGGCCAATAGCCAACTCTCATGAAGGAAGGCCAAGGCCACACCCCCTTTCAGTGAACTTCTGGCGCGCTGACGATAGGTGTTTTGATGGATAATGACAAATCCGAAAGTTGCGTTACAACGAGCGTGTCAACATGAATCGTACACATGTGATGAAAAAGTGCCAAAGTCACATACAAAGCGTAAGAAGCGAACAAAGCACGAAAAAGGACTTTGTGCGAAAGTGAACAGCCGAGGGAGGGGGGGGCAGTCCCCATGGGAGGCCGAGGCCGACCCCATGGGGTTGGCCAAGGCCTTTGCCCCTTGACCCCGTTGCTCCGGTTGTGCTGTCGGTCGATATTTTTGGTGAAAAGTTGTTCGGGTTGTCTTTGCGTGACGTTCACGCTAGCGTGAGTGACGTTGACGTAAAATAATTTGTGACTAAATCGCGCGTGTGGCGTGCGAAGCGAAGAATGCACGTGACTTGGGCGCGCACACTTTGACCGGTTCGAAGCGTTGAAGAATTAACCGTTGAATCCGTTGACGTGTTCGCGTGAAATGGGACCTTTATTAGGCCCTTGGGTACGACAAGAATAGGTTGGGAACAGAAGCTTAACTCTTACACGAAAACACGTATTACTAATTAGATAATTGATTAGACAAGGACAGTAGTGTATTTATAAGTTAAAAAACTGTAAGAATTTAAACTAAGAAAAAAGAAATTTAACCTTGATCTATTCATTTTTGTTTGTAATATGAAGATTTGTAATTAAAAATATGAAAAAATAAAGATGAAGCACAGAAAAAGAAAGATAAAGATTTTGGCGAACGGTGGCAAAAAAATTTAAAGCACAGTAAAAAGAAACACTGAGAAATGAATATTACAATATAGTTATATTTCCGTAAATATATCAAATATAATTTTCCACCATTTAAAAAAGTAAAAGAGATGGGGATCATGCATGAGGTCCGCCTCTGACTAATGGCGATTCTAAAAGTGAGAAGAGAAATGCTTCGATTAGACAAAATATTCAGTAGTTGTCTAACGTCACGTAAATGATATAGGTGATGTTAGACTACCACTAACATCTTGCCAACTATACAAAATTATCAAGCAGGGACAACACTAACAATCTAATTTTAGGTAACCACGGTTAATGAAATATAAGAAATCAAATTGTTACAAAAATTTTGAAAATCCCTCTCCCCATTTTCTACCATCAATTTATTTTCACTTCTCTTTCTCATTCCCTTTCTTCACCTTCATTTTTCTTCTCTTTTTTCATTTTCACCATTACCATAGTATTGTTCCATCAAATTACCTTTTCCTTTTCTTTTCAACAAAACCAATATCGTAGTACTACACATTTGGAACAATTGAATCTTTTTAATAGTAACTCAGTCTACTCCAAGCTTGAAATATGACGCACATATGTGATCTCACTATGATTTTGTGTTTAGATTCATCGAAACCTAATCTAGTGATAATTGTAAAACAAAACTAATGTACTCTGTACCCTGAAAATTTCACCTCTTTGTTTACATGCAAAAAATTCACAAAGAAAACCATGGAAGGAGTCAAGGTAAAACAAGAAGACGCAATAGTAGCGGTAACATGCGAAGGTGGTTCTTCATAGTCATCTTCAGAACTCTCATCACCAAGGTCAATAATGGAGGGGCTGTACTAGGTGCAATTTTTTGTTAGATTTTGCAAAACTATTTAACTTCAAGTTTGTACCTTCTCTTACTCATTCTCATTTCACCAATAGTTGCAGTTTTGCGAAATGGGAGTCATTACTGAGTCAAGTATGATCTCACTATGATTTTGTGTTTAGATTCTGATAAATTTGCGAAATTCCGATGAATGAACGCCCATCAATGAGGTTTTGGCCTCGGTGATGAGACTGAATTATTTTCTACAAAGGTAAACTGAAAGGGAAAAGAAATAAAGATGAAGGTGAAGAAATAGAATGAAAAAAAAAGAAATGAAAATATATTAATGGTAGAAAATGGGTGATCGGGATTTTCAAAATTTTGGTGAGAATTTGAATTTCAAGATTTCACTAATCATGGTAATCTAATAAGATTTGTTATTATTGTCTTCACGTAATTACTTTGCTGAGTTGGTAAGATATTAATGGTAATCTAACACCACCTATACTGGCAACCACCGAATATTTTCTCTTTGGATTAAGGCTAATTTTGCATGGACTACATGCTAAACATTCTTGCTGACAAGCTATATGACATCGATTGTTTGTTCAATTTGCTTCTGCCACTAGGATTGCTTTTGGCAAAAAGTATATTTCTGACCGTACTTGTTCCAAAAAATTTGGATTTTGTTATGGTAGAGATAAAATAGTGCTGACCATTCAGAGATAAAAATACACATATTATAATTCTCTACTTTGATTTATTATTAAAAAAATTCGTAACTATTGTTATTGTCATAATTTTAGTTCAGTTTATACGAGTAGAAAACGAAGCCAGGTTTGTACTTGCTGGTTTAGAAAATCTGGAGACAAGATGGAGCATAGCCGCTTTCAAGTGAACCTACTTAGAAATGATGATAATGTCAGTCATTTCAGAGATGGATACTGAGGGTAACTTGATGGAGTGGATTGTGGACACTGGGCCACTAAACACATTTACGGAGATTGTGGAATGTTTCCTCATACTCAAAGGTGGGAGATGATCATGCAGAACAAGTTTACCTGGAAGATTCACGTACTTCTTTGATTGTTGGTAAAAGATTCTCTTAAAGCTCTCATCGGGGGAGTCTTGCTTTGAATTATGTACTATGTGTACCTGGTATTAGAAGAAATTTAGCGTGAGTTTTTTTACTTAATAAGGGTGGTCGTAAGCCATCTTTGAGTCTCACATTCTAGTTTTAACTAGGAATGGTGTTTTCTTTTGGAAAGGGTATTGCAGCAATGGTCCTTATTTACTCAACACAAATGATATGGATAATATGAAACTTTGCAAAATGTGGTGCATGTGTCGAGAGCAAATTTACCCAAAGGCCATGTAGAGGAGTAGAAAGAGGCACAAAACTTTTAGAATTAATTCATAATGATTTGGGAGATTTTAAAACCACTATACAAGAGGTGGCAAGAAATTCTATATTACTTTTGTAGTTGATTACTCTAGATATACCAAGCTTTCTTCACTTGGAAGTAAGGACGAAGTAGAGGAAACCTTTTTGAGAAATAAGGCAAAAGTTAAAATTCAATTAGAAAGGAAAATAAAGTGAGTGAGAACAGATAGAGGTTGAGAATAGAACTCCGACTTTGGAAGGCCTTCCGTGAGAAAATTATTGTTACTCTTGAAGTAACTCTGCCTTATTCACAAAATCTTATGGGATAGCAGAAAGTAAAATTAGAACCTCCAAGAAAATGATGAAATGTATGCTAGTTAGTTCTAGGTTACCTACAAATATATGGGGGGAGGCTATTCTTATCTCCTGTTTTATTTGTAATAGAGCTTCGCAAAGAAATTAGCTATAACACCCTTTGGTTGTGGAAAAGTTATAAGCCTAACTTAATCAAAGTATGGGGGTGTTGGGCTAAAGTAGGTCTACCTGATCCGAAGAGGAAGAAAATAGGTTCTAAAATGGTTGATTGTTTGTTTATTAGGTATGCAATAAATAGTTACGCCTACTGTTTTCAAGTTTTGAAATCTAAATCTAGTGTCCTGGAACCTTATACTGTCATTGAATTAAAGGATGCTGAATTTTTGAAACTATATTTTTCCTTTCAGAAGTAAAACTCTCAAGCATCGTTTTGTAGGCTCTAGTAATATTACTTTAGAGTCCAATTATATGATGGAAAGGCTTTCCAACCATTAGAACTTGATGATAACTCAAAAGAAATAGAACTTCGAAGAAGTAAGAGGGCTATGAGTTTTCCTAATGCAATGTTTGGGAAAGAGGCTGCCAATGCCAATAATGAACTAGAGAGCTATTATGTCAAATCATACTGGGGAGTTAGTGGCTTTGCCTCTTAGAACTAAGACCACAGGCTTTACATAAGTTTTAAGGAAGAAATTGAAAGCCTATTGGTGCATAGACAAGTTTAAGATTTGACTAGTTGCCAAAGGTTACAAACCAAAAGAGGATTTTGATTATTTGGACACATATTCGGCTGTGACTAGGATCACCCTCACTAGAGTCCTAATTGCAATCGCATCTACATATAGCCATATTATTCATCAACTGGATTTTAAGACGACATTTTTTAATGGTGATCTAGAGGAAGATATATATATATATGGACCAACCGGAAGGACTCATTGTAAAAGACAAAGAAAATAAGGTTTGTAGACTTATAAAATCCCTATAAGGATTAAAGTAAGTACCAAGACAATGGCGTGAGAAATTTGATAATGTTGTGGTTTCTAACAGCTATAAGATAAACAACGTAGATAGATGCCTTTTTCCAGTAACTTCACATATGGATCCCAAGTTATGCTTCTAAAAATTATCCGTCTTCTAAGTTTGATGTGAAAGACATGGGTGAGGCCGATGTCATTATAAGATCAAATGAAATTGCACTCACACAGTCGTATTACAGTGATAAAGTCTTGAAACAATTTGGAGAACAATATTGGAACCCAGTTTCAACACCTTGTGAAAAATAACGGTACAACTGCCTCATAAAAGAGATATTCTCAAATTATAGGCAGTTTGATGTATCTTATGAATGCCACGAGGCCTGACATTGCTTATGCAATTGGAAGAGTTAGTAGATATACAAATAAGCAAAGTGTAGATCACTGGATAAGTATTGAACGATTCTTGAAGTACCTTTTAGGCACTAAAAGCTTTGCTTTGCATTTTTGTGGCAGGCCTACTATTTTCGAAGGTTATGGTGATGCTAACTGAATATCCGATAGTTATGAGATTAAAGTCTACGAGTGCATATGTATTTACTTTATATGGTGGAGTTGTTTCTTGGAAGTCATCCAAGCAAACTTGCATAGCTAGATCTACACAGTAATCTTGGTAGAAAAGGTGAAGGAAAAGATAATTATATTAAAAAGCAGCTTGAGTTTGGAGTTTAAGTTTGAGATCCAAGTTGAGATGAATTCCATGTGTAGAGTCCGAAGATGCAAGAACAGAGGAAGAGTCCCGGGGCGAAGTCCAACAACCATCAAGGTCTTGGGGCGAGGTCTGACGACTAAGAACAAATCAGGAGTCCCGAGGCGAGGTCCGATAACCATAAAGGTCTCGGGTGAGGTCTGGTGACTAAGAACAGAGCAGGAGCAGGAGTCCCGGGATGAGGTCCGACGACCCTAATGGTCTCGGGGTGAGGTCCGGCGACCAAGAAGAAGGCAGGAGTCCCGGGTGAGGTCCGACGACCGTAAAGGTCTTGGGGGTGAGGTCCGGTGACTAAGAAGAAGGCAGGAGTCCCGGGGTGAGGTCTGATGACCGTAAAGGTCTCGAGGTGAGGTCCGACGACTAAGAACAAGGCAGGAGTCCTGAGGTGAGGTCCGACGACTAAGAACAAGGCAGGAGTCCTGAGGTGAGGTCCGACGACTAAGGATAAGGCAATAGTCAAAACAAAACAAGAGCAGGATCCATTGCAAGAACCGAATGAGAGGCATGGTGGCATGTTTGGCAACGTTGTGATCGGTGGAGGGAACGAAATCTTATGGGGGTATACGATTAAGATTTGGGCTAAAGGAAATCAATATAGGTAACTGAAGAAGAAAGAAATTTATTATTTTTTTCAGCGAAAGAGATATGCTAAAGTTGATGAACAATAAGAGTAGACGGTGGCTAGGGTTTCGTCATAAGCGAAGATTAATGTATAGAAAGGGCAAGAAAGAAAGATCAACATTCTGAACTCAATTAAAGAAAAGTACGAAAAAGAAACAAAAGCACATGAATTGGCTGGGTGAATGGCAAAAGGCCGGGCGAACGGCAGAAGGCCGTCCGCCGGAGTTTACGAAGGCAGTTGAAAGACTCTCAAACCGGCAAATCGTATGACTCTGATACCATGATAGAAAAGGTGAAGGGAAAGATAATTATATTAGAGAGCATTAATAAAACTGAGTACAATAAAGCGTTTATATAGGTAAGAGAAAACTATCCTACTGAAAATAGGAAAGAGAATCCTATATAAATTATGAGAGCTATAGAATGTTTTAGACTTAGGATAATAGGGAAAAGGTAATTGCCATATATATATATATATATATATATATATATATATATATATATATATATATATATATATATATATATATATATATATATATATATATATATATATATACAATCTAACAAATCTGAATTCATGGCTTTAAAAAAACAGGAGTAGAGGCTGAATGAATTCAAAATTTATTAGCGGACATACCTTTGTGGCCTAAACCTATTTCATCTATATCTGTTCATTTTGACAGTGGGAAGAGCAGACACATCCGTTTTAGACACAACATGTACAACAACTGCTTTCCAGTGGGTGATAACCCTTCTTGATTTCGTGAAATATGAAATGAATGTTGCCGATCCGCTAACCAAGGGACTAACTCGTGAGTTAGCATGTGAGACATCGAGGGAGATGGGATTAGAGCCCATTGCATAAGATGACTCATGATAGAATTCATACAGTTAAGTACCGAAGATCAATTCAAAATGATAAAATAACATTCATTGCATAAATCTAACCAAATGCCTATCTAAATCACTTGTCACCAGAACAACCACCCCCGTCATCATCTTCTTCATTCCTCGATGAAGAATGCACGTTCGATCCAACAACATCTTCATCGCCCTGGGGGTCACCAGCACTAGGATCATCGGTATCGCCCTGCACGAAGCCATACAAATGATTCAACATCATATATCAAAACAAGATCACATATAGAGCACATAATACATAAGTACTTGAGAAAATTTGTATTACATGTAGTTTGGGCCCCTTTATAATTACATAACCATCATCGAGCATCATCCGCATCCGCGCATCAAACATTGCGTTGAAGCGTTCTTCCTCTGTTGCAGCCGTCGCATCTGCCCGAGGACTGGTACAACTGGTCTCGCCTAACAATTGAGGTCTATCGGCTAGTAACGCTCGTGCAGACTGACGAGGGTGGCCGAGTATACGGTCCTTCCTAGGACCCCCCGTAGTGTCTGACCACAACGAGAACTCATCCACTGCCTGGCTACCGTCTGGCTGCGAGTTGGCCTGAAGTCTCTCTCTAAATAAACTCTGTATAAGAAAACAACAAAAATGTTAGAGAAATTCGATTGGCCGCAATCGCAGAACCAATACATTAGGAATACAAAAGTAATACATGAGTTACGTGCTCACCGCAAATTGCTCGGTGCTCTCAGACACCCACTTCCCATCACTATTCTGGTTTGTGCTCTCAAAATGGCGGAGCCATGTAGGGGGCCTCTTGTCAGGGTCGTCCTTTGTCAACCTCAGCTCGTGCACGGTAAATGGACGGGAACCAGCATTGTGCTTCATCTTCTTCTAGCTCTGAGTTATCTCCGTGCCTCGCTCACTCAGCCTCACCCAGTATGGAGTACTCCAATACGACACCAGCTGCCCCCACATGGTTCTGGAGAAGAACTCGGGGTTGTGGTCCCTCGTCATAGATATATCTGTCGTACCCGCCTGAGCTAGCACCCACCTTCTCGCATTCAGCATCCATTTCTTGTAGTTCTCGGCACAATGCCACTCCCACGCCTGCCTCCCGAGTTCTCGCTCTCCATCCGACTCAAATTTGAAATAGTCCTGCACATAATTCCACACAATTGAAAAACACAGTTAGCAATAAAAATTTAGCGATAATGTACTTCTAAAACCACAAAAGTAAAGCACATAAAAAATAATGCGCTCCTTACCAAAAACTTCCCCCAGACAAGCTCTATGTCTGATTCCGTCCACAACCCCCACGTCGCATAAGGCTGTGGGAGGTGAGCCTTGATAATAGGACCGATCTTGGTCCTAACACAATCCTCAACAAAACTAATTACAAGAAATCACAGACAGATACATCAATCCCAATATAAATGCATATTACAATAGAATTGAGCTTTGAAATTAAAACCATACTAATTGTTTCGAACATGAGCAGTAATCCTCCGCTCTGGGGTGGCTGGAAGAGGTATTTTGCGGGTGATACCACGCGGTACAGATGAACTAGACACTGCCAAATGATGAAAAAGAAAATCATTATATTTAAATTTATATATATTGCAAGTAATTGCAGGTCCCTAAATACACCTAGAGGGGGGTGAATAGGTGTTTTACAGCTTTGAGTATAAATTAAAAACTGAGATACAAAGTGATGACAAATATAACAGTGATAAATTTAACACAGAGATTTATACTGGTTCGGCCCCACCAGCCTACGTCCAGTCCTCGAGCACTCCACGCAAGGGAGACCTACTCGAGCCTTTCACTAAACCAAACTAGCTTTGGGTGCTAGCTCAAACCGCAGTACAATTTCCGAAACCCTTTTAAGGTTTCCAACAGATTACAAATGAAAAGAGATTTACAAGTTGAATGCAAACAAACAAGCTCCTTCTTGAGCAAATATTACAATGAAGAATAAGATTTAAGCCTTCTTAGGTGGGAAGATCTATATCCTTTCAAGAACTAAACCAAGAAGCTTACTATGAACAATCTCAAGGATAAAAACTCACTCAATAGAGAATGAAAGATAAGATATCAAGATGAGAGAGAGTGCTTTGAGATGTATTTGAGAGTATGAAAAAGATTTTCACAAGAGGGGGAGAGTAAATGCACCCAAGGACCCTCTATTTATATATGTAGCAGAAGTGAACCGTTAGGAAGGAAAAGTCCAAAAAAGGATTCCACTAAAACAAATGATTTGGCTTCGACTAAAAGTTTTTGTTTCGACTAAAACAATTAGCTTCGACTGAAAGTCTTGGCTTCGACTGAAAGTCATGGCTTCGACTGAAAGTCTTGGCTTCGACCGAAAGTCTTGGCTTCGACCGAAAGTCTTGGCTTCGACTGAAACACTTGGCTTCGACTGAAACTGATGACTTTGACTGAAACACTTGACTTCGACTGAAACTGATGACTTCGACTGAAATGCTTGACTTCGACTGAAACTGATGATTTCGACTGAAATGCTTGACTTCAACTAAAACTGATGACTTCGACTGAAATGCTTGACTTCGACTAAAACACTTGACTTCAACTAAAACTGATGACTTCGACTGAAAAGCTTGACTTTAACTACAAGATTTGGTTCTTTACTAGAATTTATGTCAGATCTTTTAAGAAAGACTTATACTGACAAGAAAAAAAAATTTTGACATCAGGTTCTTGCATCTTCAATGTAGTCCATGGCTTTAAGTCCCGAGTCCAAGTTCTGATACAGGCTTTGTCCATGTCAAGATCTTGTCTTTGTTTGATTAAGAGATAAATCCTGAAATGTTTAATCTTAATAAAGTTGTCAGATTAATGTTAGAGATAATATGTCTGGAATCATCAAAATCAATAAGTCAACAATCTCCCCCTTTTTGATGATGACAATATTAGTTCTAACAAAAAAACGATATACTCCCCCTTTATCAGTTAAACATTTACTCAAGGATAAAACATAAAGAGCATCTTATAAAATTTTAATCAAATAATTAATAAAGATGCATACAAAAGAATGATCAATTCATACAATGATCAACAAGTACTTGTTCTCCCCCTTTGTCTAATCAAAAAGAGGGGCAGCTAATGCAACAAGCAAAAGAAGAAATGAATAAAACAAAAACTAAGGCCGACGGCGGCGAGCACCCTGGGTAGAGGAGGGATCAGCAGGTGGCAGAGCGATTGTGGGGACTTCAACGACTTCGACGACACGAGGAGAGCGTGGCTACGGAGGGTTGTAGGGAAGGTGTGGGTTAAAGAACCATTCTTCCCCTTCAGTGCCAGTGTGTCGAGAAGGAAAAATATCTGGACGAGTCACCCGAAAGTCGTGTGCTTGATCGAAGATCTGATAAGCTAGGCAGCGGTTTTGTTCAGTCAGAATGCTCGTAATGAGATAAGCCTGACGACGATGATCTCGAAGGGCAATTTCCTGCTGGTGACGAAGATCTTGCTGCATCCAACTCAAACATTCCATGAGGGGAGTGTGATTGAGGGGAAGAGAGGAAAGGTTAGCAGTAAGGTCATTAAGCAGGTTGTGAAAGTCGATTTGGTTCGAGAGAAGCTGAGCGGAGGAGTGTTGAACCGACTGCTGAAGGGCAGTAAGCTCATGAAGGAGAGCGGTGTGGTTGGCTGCAACAGTAGCAGCAAGGGTGGTTTGTGATTCAAGAATTAACTGAATCGAAGTAGAAAGCTATGAAAGAGTTTCAGAGAGGTTGAGGGTGTCGGAAGAGAGGAACTCATCAAAATTTAGGTTGGAGAAATCGTCAAGCGGACTAGAGGAAAAAGGGTAAGGAGTGGGCAGATGAGGGATCGAGGAGGAAGGGTCAGTTTGAGGAAAAAGGAAAGAGCTAGATGGGTCGGTCTGTGCAGGGGGGATGAACGGAGTAGAAGAAGGTGGTGTTGGTGGAATAGACGAGGGAGGAGCAGAAAACGTGGCTGAAGGAATTTCGGGAGCAAGCGAGGGAGAAGGAAGAGAAGCAGGAGCAGAGGCCGGAACAGACTGGGTGTGGGAAGGATCAGTAGCAGTGACGCGCTCAAGAAGGACAGTGTCGGAGGTGAGATCAGGGTGAAGGACGAAACCAGCACGACGAAGAGAGGTTTCGTCAAGAACATGGTGACTCGGAAGGGGGATACACTCTGAGGTAGAGGTGGGCAGAGGGACATTAAAATGTTCAAAAACACAGGTGATCAGGAGTCCGAAGGGAAGATTGGCAGAGGATTTTGTTTTTTGGGCATTCATTACGAGCATGATGATGCCCGCAATGTTTAAAGGAGAACCCCGAATGAAGTGGGTGAGAAGGATGATGTCTAAATAGGAAAAGGTAGCATAAGATCTTGAGCGAGCAGAGAGATTATAACAAAGGATAAGATGAAGAACACGATGAAGAGGAGAGAGGTCACCTAGACTAGGTTTACGAGGCTGAGAAATGGACGAGTCGCCTAGAAGAGTTTGGGTTTGTTGGAGGGGAGTAAAAGAGCTGGAGGTACACCACGTGTTTGCGGTAAAGACAAGGGTTGAGGATGGATTGGTGAAACCGAGTATGTGGGCTAAGGTGGTGGCATCGAGACGTATGTGGACTCCATTCACAGAAGTGGTCAGAGAGGAGGGTGGTGGAGCGAAAAAACGCATATTGGAGTAGAACATGCGAACAAGGGTAGGGTAATAAGTGGCGGGAGGAAAGAGAATGGAGAGACATCTCATTCGCTCAAAAATGATGGTAAGTCCAAGTTGAGTCATGAGAGCGACATCACTTGGGCGACTGGGGATGACCTCGCGATTGACGAAACTGGTATAGTAGGTGAGTTGATCTTCGACGGAGGGGAAGAAATGGGGAATTTGAAGTATATCGGTAGGTGAGATATAGGGACAGGTAGGGGGTGGACAGGTTGGTGGCGGTGCAGATGAAGATGAAGAAGGGGCAGCAGGTGGAGGAGGAGTAGGAGCAACAGTACCTAAGGATGGTGGAGCAGTAGATGGCGGAGGAACTGGTGCAGAGGACGAAGGACGGGTAGTAGCGGCTGAAGTTTGACGAGTGCGCCGGTGGGAGGATGGCGGTGGAGTAGCAGCAGCAGCAGTAACAGGAGCATCAGTCGAGGCAGGAGCCGCATCGGACTCATCGTCAGAGTCAATGAGCAGACGACGACGACTACGAGGACGTGGTTTCGGGTCCATGTGGGTCCTTGTAGTGACAGGTGGACAGGAGAGAGAAGAAAAGTATGAGTCTGTGAAAACAAAAAGCAAATAACGAAAAGGGAACAGTAAAAAGTTAAAGTGAAAAAAAATGGGCCTATTTATAGACGACAAACTTTTAGTCAACTGAAACATGACTTTCAGTCGACTGATTAGGTTTTAGTTGACTGAAAGTGTACTTTGAGTCGACTTAAACCGAATGATCCTGAAAGTGGATGACGACTCGCATTCGACTGAAAGTGAAGTTTTAGTCGACTGAAAAAGTACTTTTAGTCGATTGAAAAGCTTTTAGTCGACTAAACGATGAATGAGCAAAAATTGAAGCGGTCATTTTGGTAAAAAGGAATTTAGCTAAGATCACACATTCCTAAGCGACGACGAAGTGAACAAAAAGAGGATTCAGCTAACGGTTTTGTAAATATATCAGCGAGCTAATCTTCAGAGCCAACTTTCTTGAGTTCTATTAATCCTTTCTGAACGTTGTCTCGGAGAAAATGGTGACGAATATCGTTGTGCTTCGTGCGTGAGTGTTGGACAGGATTTTTACTAATGTCAATAGCACTGCTACTATCGCACATAATAGGAATATGATCTATGAAGACACCAAAATCTTGTAAAGTTTGACGCATCCATAATACTTGGTCACAACAGCTTTCAGCTGCAACATATTCCGCTTCAGCAGTGGAGAGAGCCACATAAGTTTGTTTCTTACTATGCTACGACACTAAAGCATCGCCTAGGAACTGACATGTGCGACTAGTACTCTTTCGATCAACAAGACATCCCGCATTATCAGAGTCAGAAAAACCTACTAGATCTAGCGAGGAGTTCCGTGGATACCAGAGTCCCAAATTTAAAGTTCCAGAAAGATATTTAAAAATACGTTTAACTACAGAAAGATGAGATTCTTTTGGACAAGTTTGAAAACGAGCACAAATGCATACACTAAACATTATGTCAGGTCTAGAAGCAGTAAGGTAGAGCAAACTACCAATCATGCCACGGTAAAGTTTGTTATCTACATCTTTACCATTTTCATATTTCACAAGATTAACGCTAGGAGAAATCGGGGTCCCTCCAGGTTTAGCATTATCCAAGCCAAACCGTTTCAAAAGCTCCCGTGAGTACTTAGACTGACTTATAAAAATTCCTTCTTTTGACTGCTTGATCTGAAGTCCAAGGAAAAAAGTAAGTTCACCCATCATACTCATCTCAAATTCCCTGCGCATATTCTCAGCAAACTCTTGGCATAAGTCATCGTCAGTGGCACCAAAAATAATGTCATCAACATATATTTGAATTATTAAGATATGCGAATTCCGAATTTTTGCGAAGAGAGTGGTATCGACTTTGCCACGAGAGAATCCATGATCAATGAGAAAGCTGCTAAGACGATCATACCAAGCTCGAGGGGCTTGTTTAAGACCGTACAAAGCCTTTTTCAGCTTGAAGACATGATCGGGGTTTTATTTACAAAACCAGGAGGTTGTTTAACAAAAACTTCCTCATGTATTACCCCATTCAAGAAAGCACTTTTCACATCCATTTGAAAAAGATTAAAATTCAAATGACATGAAAATGCCAAAAGCATTCGGATAGCTTCAAGTCGAGCAACTGGGGCAAAGGTTTCATCAAAATCAACCCCTTCGACTTGATTATATCCTTGAGCAACTAGTCTAGCTTTGTTACGAACAATATGGCCATTTTCATCAAGTTTGTTTTGAAAAACCCACTTCGTTCCAATGACCTTATGTTGAAGAGGAGCCGGGACTAGTGACCAAACATTGGTTCTCTCAAATTGATTCAATTCATCTTACATGGCAAGAATCCATTTAGAATCGTTTAGAGTCTCAGAAATATTTTTAGGCTCAATTTGAGAAAGAAAAGCAAATTCCGCACAAAAAAAGATTTACCGTAGATCGTGTAGTAACTCCGCGTTCCACATTACCTATGACTTGTTCTAGTGGATGACTTGATGAGTATTTCCAACTTTTTGGGAGTGGCTGTGTCACATCACTGTTGTTGTGAGTGGATGTTGTGCACTCCCCCTCGGTTGAAGAAACATTAAGTTTGTTGTTCAAGTCCAGTGAGAGTTCTTCACTGTCATCACCTGCATTCTTACTAGGTTTTTCAACGTTAGATTCTTCAAATACTACATGCATAGATTCTTCAATAGTCATGGTTCTACGGTTATAAATTCTATATGCTCTACTTTTTAAAGAATAACCAAGAAATATTCCCTCGTCAGATTTCGCATCGAACTTTTCCAAATTTTCACGATTGTTCAAAATAAAACATTTACAGCCGAAAACCTTGAAATAATCGATTTTTGGTTTTCGATTTGAGAACAATTCGTAAGGTGTTTTATCAAGAATTGGTCTGATGAGTACCCTGTTCAACACGTAACAAGAAGTGCTGATCATGGCAGAGAATTTGATCATGGCAGAGAATTTTCATGAAGCATGGTTCTGGAGCAGTTTAACAAGACTAGTGACCAAACATTGGTTCTCTCAAATTGATTCAATTCATCTTACATGGCAAGAATCCATTTAGAATCGTTTAGAGCCTCAGAAATATTTTTAGGCTCAATTTGAGAAAGAAAAGCAAATTCCGCACAAAAAAAGATTTACCGTAGATCGTGTAGTAACTCCGCGTTCCACATTACCTATGACTTGTTCTAGTGGATGACTTGATGAGTATTTCCAACTTTTTGGGAGTGGCTGTGTCACATCACTGTTGTTGTGAGTGGATGTTGTGCACTCCCCCTCGGTTGAAGAAACATTAAGTTTGTTGTTCAAGTCCAGTGAGAGTTCTTCACTGTCATCACCTGCATTCTTACTAGGTTTTTCAACGTTAGATTCTTCAAATACTACATGCATAGATTCTTCAATAGTCATGGTTCTACGGTTATAAATTCTATATGCTCTACTTTTTAAAGAATAACCAAGAAATATTCCCTCGTCAGATTTCGCATCGAACTTTTCCAAATTTTCACGATTGTTCAAAATAAAACATTTACAGCCGAAAACCTTGAAATAATCGATTTTTGGTTTTCGATTTGAGAACAATTCGTAAGGTGTTTTATCAAGAATTGGTCTGATGAGTACCCTGTTCAACACGTAACAAGAAGTGCTGATCATGGCATTGAATTTGATCATGGCAGAGAATTTTCATGAAGCATGGTTCTGGCCATTTCTTGCAAAGTACGATTCTTTCTCTCTACAACCCCATTTTGTTGAGGTGTTCGAGGAGCAGAAAACTCATGTGAAATGCCATTTTCAATGCAAAAAGGAAAAAAATCTTTTTCAAATTCACCGCCATGATCACTTCTAATTTTTACAAGCTTCAACTCCTTCTCATTTTGAAGCAGTTTAACAAGACTAAAAAAAATTTCAAACGCCTCATCCTTATGAGTTAGAAAAAGAACCCAGGTGTACCTGGAGAAATCATCAACAATAACGAAAGCATAAAATTTTCCACCAAGGCTGACATTTCTCGAAGGGCCAAATAGATCTAAATGAAGGAGTTGAAGAGGGCGAGAAGTGGAAACGACATTTTTGGCTTGAAAGGATGTTTTTGACTGTTTACCATATTGACAGGCATCGCAGACCTTATCCTTGATAGACCTTAGCTTAGGAAGGCCTTTGACAAGCTCTTTCGAGAGAAGTTTCTTGATTAGGTCCACGTGAACATGACCTAATCTACGATGCCACAACCAAATATCATTATGCTGAGCGGAAAGACAAACTTCCCGCGAAGAGTCAATGCATCAAAAGATAAAGTATAGATATTACCATCTCTCTTACCGACCAGGGTACCTCCATCTGACGCATGACAGATTAGGCATTTATCGCCTTAAAACTGCACTTTGTGTCCGCTATCGATGAGTTGACTGATACTTATCAGATTGAACTTCAACCCATCAACCAAGGATACATTGTCTATAGTAATGGAGCCTGTACCAATTTTACCTTTACCAATGATCTTCCCATTTGAGTTGTCTCCGAAGGTAACAAGTCCTCCATTCTTCGGAGTGATGTGAGAGAAAAGAGAGCGATCACCGGTCATATGTCTTGAACATCCGCTGTCGAGAATCCATTTGTTGGAATCTGTCCTTGCTTTCAAGCATAACTACAATAGACTCTGGTTTCGTTCCTTTAGGTACCCACACTTTCTTGGGTCCTGGAAGATTAGATAAATGAAATTTTGGCACCCAAACTTGTTTCACTTTGTTTTTTGTAATAGAAGGGAATGCCTTATTTCTGACAGCACTACGAGGACAATTTTTAGCTAAGTACCCTTTCTTTTTACATACTGTACAGAGTGTGAAAGGCGAGCAAGAAGCTAAATTTTTGTGAAAGAAGTTTTTATAGTCCTTTTGCTTCTTTGAAGGGTCGTATCCAATTCCACATTTCTCAAAAACACATCTTTGTCTTCCCAAAAGAATATCTAAATTCTCTCTTCCTTGAGTAAATTTTGAAAGGGTAAAATTCAGATCTTCAATCTCTTTTTCTAGATTAATTTTTTGCATAGAAATATCTTCCAGTTGAGATTTTAAAAGATTTTTTTCAACTGGAGCTTTTACTTCATGGAGAGATTGAATTTTAGAGGACAAAAGAGAGTTTTCCTTCTTAGAAGCGTTCAGATTATTTTTCAAGGAAGTATTTTCAAAAATATAGAGATCAATCTTTTTTTGAAATTCTTCATTTTCGCCTTCCAACTCTTCAACAGTATTAATTAAAGAAAGAGCTTTACTTTTTAGATTGGCATTCTTAACTTTTAACTTTTCATAATTTTCATTTAGTTTTAGAAAAGCTAACTTGAGTTCATTGAAATCAGGATTCTCAGAGATTACCTTGGAATTTTTGTCTTGGCCATGAAGCAAAGTTGGGCTACTTCATCATCTTCGTTAATTTCTTTGTCGCTTTCATCTGAGTCATCCCAAGTCAGTAGAGCTTTTCTAGGCTTGAACTTCTTTTCTCTGAAATCTCGACTGTTGCTACTTACAGTCTTGTTCTTGAGTTATGGATAGTATTTTTTTATGTGCCCAGTTCTACCACACTCATAGTAGGCGTCAGCACTTTCCTTTACGTTCCAATCACCATTATTTCTCTGATGTGATTGGTTTGTAGGATTTCTCCTAATCTTCCCGTCTCGCTTGCTTGCAAGAAACTTCTTGAACTTTCGAGTGATTAGTGCCATTTCAGGATCAGAGTCGTCGCTGCTTTCTGAAAGTTCATGTGAGGCCTCAGCTTTAAGAGCTAAGTTTTTCTTCTTGGAGATAGTTTCTTCTTCGTCATGAATTTTCATTGTAATTTCATGAGTCATTAGAGAACCCACCAATTGTTCGAGTTTCAGCACATTCAAATCCTTTGCCTCTTGAATGGCTGTGAGCTTTGCTTCCCATCTCTTTGGGAGAGATCTGAGAACTTTTCAAACAACTTCTTTCTCGGGGTAGATTTTACCCAAAAGCTTTAGTCCATTTATAATAAATGTGAATCTGGAGTATATCTCATTTATGGACTCGTGCTCCTTCATCTTGAAGGCCTCATACTGCTTGACCAACATATTGATCTTGGTCTCCTTTACTTGATTTGTACCTTCATGAGTAACTTCCAACAACCTCCACATTTCTCTAGCAGTCTTACATGCTGAGACTCAATTGTACTCATTCATGTCGAGGCCACAGCTGATAATGTTCTTAGCTTTGTCATCCATAGAGAAGAGATGCGCCTCATGCGAGTCCATTTCAAGAATTCCTTTCGGAATCTTGGTTCCATCTGGTCCATCCTTCATCGGAATTATAGGACCATTTTCAACAACATACCAGACGTGTGTATCCTGCCTGAGAAAATTCCTCATGCGATTCTTCCAGTAGCTGTAGTTGTCATTTTTCAACAGTGGTGCCCTGGTGGTTGCTGAACCTTCTTCCATAACGCGATCTTTAGCTCTTGACAATTAAGTCAAAGAAAATAACCAGAGCACACGGCTTTGATACCACTTGTAGGTCCCTAAATACACCTAGAGGGGGGTGAATAGGTGTTTTACAGCTTTGAGTATAAATTAAAAACTGAGATACAAAGTGATGACAAATATAACAGTGATAAATTTAACACAGAGATTTATACTGGTTCGGCCCCACCAGCCTACGTCCAGTCCTCGAGCACTCCACGCAAGGGAGACCTACTCAAGCCTTTCACTAAACCAGACTAGCTTTGGGTGCTAGCTCAAACCGCAGTACAATTTCCGAAACCCTTCCCAGGTTTCCAACAGATTACAAATGAAAAGAGATTTACAAGTTGAATGTAAACAAACAAGCTCCTTCTTGAGCAAATATTACAATGAAGAATAAGATTTAAGCTTTCTTAGGTAGGAAGATCTATATCCTTTCAAGAACCAAACCAAGAAGCTTACTATGAACAATCTCAAGGATAAAAACTCACTCAATAGAGAATGAAAGATAAGATATCAAGATGAGAGAGAGTGCTTTGAGATGTATTTGAGAGTATGAAAAAGATTTTCGCAAGAGGGGGAGAGTAAATGCTCCTAAGGACCCTCTATTTATATATGTAGCAGAAGTGAACCGTTAGGAAGGAAAAGTCCAAAAAAGGATTCGACTAAAAACAAATGATTTGGCTTCGACTAAAAGTTTTTGTTTCGACTAAAACAATTAGCTTCGACTGAAAGTCATGGCTTCGACTGAAAGTCTTGACTTCGACTGAAACTGATGACTTCGACTGAAATACTTGACTTCGACTGAAACGATGACTTCAACTGAAACTGATGACTTCGACTGAAATGCTTGACTTCGACTAAAACTGATGACTTCGACTGAAATGCTTGACTTCGACTAAAACACTTGACTTCGACTAAAACTGATGACTTCGACTGAAATGCTTGACTTCGACTAAAACTGATGACTTCGACTGAAAAGCTTGACTTTGACTACAAGATTTGGTTCTTTACTAGAATTTCTGTCAGATCTTTTAAGAAAGACTTATACTGACAAGAAAAAAAATTGACATCAGGTTCTTGCATCTTCAATGTAGTCCATGGCTTTAAGTCCCGAGTCCAAGTTCTGATACAGGCTTTGTCCATGTCAAGATCTTGTCTTTGTTTGATTAAGAGATAAATCCTGAAATGTTTAATCTTAATAAAGTTGTCAGATTAATGTTAGAGATAATATGTCTGGAATCATCAAAATCAATAAGTCAACAGTAATTGCTTTCAATCCGACACAAAACTAATATTGTCTCACCATGGTCTGAAGCAGCTGATGACGTTGACGGCTACTCAGTCGTAGCCGCATCACCAATCCTAGGGAGGGAGGCTGACTGTACCGAAGCAGCTCCGCGATGGCCACCTCCACGACCTCGAGGTGCACTGGATCTCGGCATATCTACAATGTAGTTCGCCCGAATAAAAAAGCATTTAAGTGCAAAAGAAAATTAAAAACACTGCTCAATCGCCCGAATAATAAACAACTTAAGTGGAAAACTTAGTATGCTAACAATGTGGCACTGCCTACTATAAAAGATAACCCTAATTAAATAGTCAACCACCATCAATTAATAACTAATTCAATGTAAATAATAAATAGGCATGTCTAGAAGTACATTGACAAGAATTTTTTACTCTACAAAGTCAATCAGTATCACTAATAGACAACGGAACATCTTCCTCCTCCTCGTCATCTCAGTTCCCTTCATCTTCATCGTCTTCTTCTTCGTCATCAACGTCTTCCTCAGTATCGTCGTCGTTGTCATCGTCATCACCATCATCATCATAGAGGGCTTCAGTATCGACCTCTTCTCCAGCATGGCCTAAATCGCAAAGAGGCTCATCAACAACATCGTTATTCTTCTGAAGCGGTATCACTGTGGGAGCATCATCCTCTTGGTACATCTCAACGAACACATCATTATCAACAAAGCCTTTTTTGGTCTTGATAATAGTATGCCAATTTGGATCCTTCCTTGTCACACCCTTTGCATAGAAGACCTGCGTTGTCTGAGCTGCAAATACAAATGGTTTGTAGTATCCGAGCCTTGACCTCATATTAACGTCTACAATCCCATGTCAACTAACTCGAATACCAACTGTAATTTCAAACCATTTGCACCTGAACATTACCAGTCGATTACTACTGCCATAATAGTCTAGTTCAACAACCTCCTCCAACTGCCTATAAAAATCACGTTCTCTATCATTATAACAATCACCTTTGATCAAAATTCCACTGTTTTGGGTTTGTTTAGTAAGGTCAACTTCCATCGTGTTAAACCTAAACCCGTTGACAATGTACCATTTATGACACGATACTAGTCTACTCGAGCCAGCAGCAAGCAACTTGAGACGGACATCAACTCCATCACGGACGGTCTACAACAGCAAACAATTTGCACAGAGTATTAGCTTATTACATGCGGGCTATATTAGAAATGAAAAGTAGGTTTTAGAACTTACGCGCTGTCGGAACCACTCAGGGAACGCGTTGTTTCGCATTTTTTCAAGTTGTCCATCTGATATCCCAGGGTTTGCTAATAACACTTCCTCATCGTATTCGCTACATGTTATATGGCATCGTCATTATATTATGTCAATAAATACTATGAGAAGGAAGATATGTACGCAACTACTTACACTATGAATGCTGCAACTTCATTGCAATTCATGAAAGCGTACAATGTTGCGGCAGTGTACTCCTCCTCGGATAGATATCGACCGCTGCTTGCTCCATGTGCACGACCACGATGCTTGAATATGGAAAGACGCTCATCGAATTCGGTGTCGACACTATTGTCATTGCGACCAAGTCAATTCATCTTTCTATCAACATTAGTCTCAAAGTAAAGGGAACAGAAGTTGGTAAGCTCCTCAAGGATGTAAGCCTCTGCAATTGAATCTTCAACCCGGGCTTTGTTTCGCACCTTTTTCTTAAGGTCAAACATATACCTATGTAAGAAATAAGGATTGATTTCAGTAATCAACGCATGTGTGCAAGTATGAAATACAATTTGAAGACGGATGGGCGACATCACCTCTCAAATGGATACATCCATCGATACTGTACAGGTTCGCCCACTCTAGCTTCATATGCTAAGTGAATGGTCAAATGCTCCATCGAGTCAAAGAACGACGGGGGAAAGATTTTCTCTAACTTGCACACTATCTCAACAATATTTTTCTCAAGAATCTTAACATCACTCACTCGGAGCACCTTTAAGCACAAATCCCGGAATAAATGACTTAGTTCAGTCAATGCTTCATTTATTGGTTTCAGCAAGAGGTTACGAAAGACAATTGGTATAAATCTTTCCATGAATACATGACAATCATGACTCTTTAGACCATGAAACCTACAATCTGTAAGGTTGCAACAGCGCGATATATTAGATGCATAGCCATCTGGTAGCTTCAACAATTTAACCCACTCACACACCTGTTGTATCTGCTTTTTATCCAATGTATATACTATTTTGGGCAAAACGAACTTACCATTAACCATTCGTGGATGCAATTCACGTCGTATACCCATCACCTGCAAATCGCTGCGTGCTTTTAAGTGATCCTTTGATTTTCCCTTCACATTCATGACTGTATTAAACACATTTTCAAAAACATTTTTCTCAATGTGCATAACATCGAGATTGTTGCGCAGAAGGAGGGTCTGCCGATAAGGCAGCTCCCAAAAGATGCATATTTTCTTCCAGTTGCGTTCTTTTCCAAAACCAGGAAGTTTTAGACTAGCACTACACTTTCCAAATGGTACTGCATCCATGTCAAGGTCCTTTACGCACATATACACTTCCTCGCCAGACAATTTGTCACGTGTTTCAAGGCGATGCTCCACAGTTTTATCAAACTTATCTATTTGCCTTCGAAATGGATGATTAGGCGGTAAGAATTGTCTGTGACACCCCCAAAAGGAAGTCTTCCCCCCGTGCTTTAAGGTGAAAGCCTTACTCGCTTCCATACAATAAAGACATGCCAACCTACTGTGTGTACTCCACCCACACAACATACCGTATGCAGGGAAGTCATTGATAGTCCAGAATGACTGCTGCCCTCAAGTTGAAGTTCTGTTTAAGAGATGCATCAAATGCTGGGGCTCCAACTGCCCACAGATTTTTTAACTCATCGATCAACGGCCGCAGGTACACGTCTATATTTCTACCCGGGCTCGTAGGTCCAGGAATGAGTAATGATAAGAACATGAATTGTTTCTTCATACACATGTCTGGAGGAAGGTTATACGGACAATGATCACAGGCCATGTAAGGATTAAACCCATCGGTAGCGAGCCCAAGTGGTACATTTCAAACTTCTGCAGCAGAAGATGGGTGTCGATAATCAAATATTTCCATGCCTCTCCATCGGCAGGGTGTCTTAATAAATCGGGAACTTTGCTGCGGACGTGGCTATGCCATCTCGTGTGCTCTGCCGTTTTAGAAGAGTAGTACAACCTTTGAAGCCTTGGTGTCAGCGGGAAGTACCACAATATCTTCCATGCTATCTTTCTTTTATTCCCACTGGTTGATTTATACCTTGCATGGCCACAAACCGGACACTCGCTCAAGTCATTGTTCTCCTTCCAAAATAAGACACAATCATTATTACAAGCATCTATCTTCTGGTACCCCAAACCAAGTTTCATCATCATTTTCTTAGCACTATAGTACGTGTCAGGCAACTTCTCATCCTCTGGCAACATTTCTTTATTAAGCTTCAAAAAAGCATCAAAACCCCTATCACTTAGACCATGCTCAGACTTTAAGTGTAGCATCCTTGTCATTGCAGATAACTTGGTGTGATTTGTACTTCCATTCTATATTGGCTCCTCAGAGTCATGTAACATTTTATAAAATTTCTGTGCGCTCGGGTTTGGCTCTTCTTCCACATTAGGGTTACCATCGTTAAAATAGTTATCCCAATTAATGCCACTAGGTCCAGCTTCCATTACATATGTTGATACTGGAAAAATCCCGGATCTCTAGGACTGTACTATCTGAACTCAGCGGTGACCTCAGTGGGCACCCTCAGAATTGGTTCCCCGTGCTGAGTCCAATTCGTATAGTTACTCATAAAACCTCTACGGAACAAATCAAAAATTACATTGTCAGGGGTTTTCCAACATCCACAAACTCCCATTGATTCAAAGCAAATAGAATAAACTCGTTCACTCCCTGTCTAAACTCTTCTGATACCCCAATCCCACTTAGAGCAATCCTTATTCGCATCCAACTTCTATCCACTGACATGATATATATCTCTCATTGCCTGTTAAACCTATACAAGTCGAGTTCAAAATTAACCTTCAATTTGCAAAAAATATATTGAGTAGTCACTTACAAATGAGTGTTAATCAGGGTTAAGTAGGGATAATTAGGGTTAATTAGGGCATATTAGAGCTGAGTAGTGTTGATTAGTGCTAATCTAAGTACCACGGACACTGACAGTGTTGATAGTGTTAAGTAGGGCTGATTGGTGCTAATTTGGGTTATTTAGTGTCCATTACTGTTATTTAGGGCTAATCAGTGCAAATTAGTCCTAATTGGGGCTATTACTGTTAATTAGAACTGATTACTGCTAATTAGGGCTATTTAGTGTCCGTTAGTGTTAATTAGGGCCAATTAGGGCTGATTATTGCTAATCATTTGTAATCATGGTCAATTAGAGATAATTAGGGCTGATTAGCCGAATTAGTGTTGACTAGTGCTAATTAGGGGTAATTAGGGGTAATCAGTGTTAAGTAGTGCTAACTAGGGGTAATTACGGGTAATCCGTGTTGACTAGTGCTAATTAGGGGTAATTAGGTCTAATCAGTGCTACTTAGCCTAATTAGTGTTGATTAGTGCTAATGTAGGTAGCACAGATACGGACATTGCGTCTGGTACCGACACCGACCGGGACACCGCAGAGAGGTGTCGGACACGTGTCCGGAGTGTTACTCAGTGTTAATCAGGGTTAATTAGTGATAATGAGGGTCGATTAGCCTAATCAGTGTTGATTAGCACTAAATAGTGTTGATTAGCACTAATCAGGATTAATCAGTGTTAATTAGGGCTAATCGGTGGCGGAACCAGAATTTTGCCCCATGGAAGATGATTCTTATTAACCCAATCATCCTATGGAAGATGAACCTAATTAACCTAATTTCAACCCACCATGTCATGTTTTATAAGTGCGTTAACCTAATTTCAACCCACCATGTCATGTTTTATAAGCGCGTTAACCTAATTTCAACCCACCATGTCATGTTTTATAAGCGCGTTAACCTAATTTCAACCCACCATTCAACTAAATCACTTATCTGATCGCCTCAATTCAATTGGGTCCCATCCTCCATCAACGATCTCAATTCTCAAATGCTCAATGCATAATTAATAACCTAAAATTAAAAATCAAATAATCAATGCTCAAATGGGAAAAAAAGGTGTTCAAAATGCACGTATCCAATATTTCAATTCAATTGGGTCTCATCCTCCTTCAACAATCTCAATTCTCAAATGAACAAGTACGCTTTTAAAAACTCTCAAACGAACAAGTATGCTTTTTAAAATCCTAAGATAGCTAATCCAACATGCACTAGTAGCAGCTAATCCATTATGTAAAATTACGAAGTCAACAATAGCACCAAACCTTGTATAAGTTTAAGAACTGCAGATGTAATGAAAATGCTCATAATATCTTCAAGAATTGTTGCATCAAACACTTACAGGAGCGTACAGAAAAATCAAGAACCAAATCGAATCTACTTCAGAAATTGAAAATTTAAGATCAAGGGCCCTTTTGATCTGGAACCCTAACTGCTATAAAATTGACAGTAAATCTAAGTATCACAAATTAAAGATCAAACAGATTCAGATCAACAAAGCGTAGCCTAACATCGATGCAATAAAAATTGAATCTAACGGATTAGAAGTTACCTTTGGGGTCCTAAACTGAACCAGGTAAGATGAGAGAAACAAAAAAGAGAGAGAAATAGCTGGGCTTGTAGGCAGGTTCGTAGCGAGGTGGCTTGCCGGTGGGGAAGGGTTCGGGGAGATTAGGCTTGCCGGCGAGGAAGTGGTCTTCGCCGACAGTCACGGTGGTCGGGAGAGACAGGCGGCAAACCCGTTGGCTTGGCGGTGGCCGGGAATCGTGGTCGCAACGTCGGCGTCGTCGGTTGATCAATTAGGGCAAAGAGAGAGAGAAGGAAGAGAGAGAGAGAGAGAGAGAGAGAGAGAGAGAGAGAGAAATTAGGGCACTTTATATATCCCATTTAGCGACAGCCATTTTGGTAGCTAAATTAGCGACTGCTAAATCCGTCGCTAAATCGAGTCGCCAAATTTAGCGACCGCAATTAGCGACCGAAGTGGCGGTCGCTAATTTAGGGACTAACCCAGCGGTCACAAAATGTACCACCATTTTTTTTGTTTGACCCCGCCATTTTTTTCCTATACTTAGCGACCGCTATTTATGTCATTCGCTAAAATAGTCGCTAAATACCAATTTAGCGACCGCCATAAAAAGCGGTCGCTAACTGCGGTCGCTAAATTATTAATTCTTGTAGTGTTTACCGAATCTCTCTCTCTTTCTCTCATCAGACCACACACTACCATCTCCTGCCGTCAGCCTTCACACCCCGCCCATGGCCAACCACCATGTTTATATTTCTTCCATCGTCCACACTAGTGACCCACCAACCCCACCATGACAAATGAGTAACCACCACTGCAAGCTTCTCTCCTCCCGCCAAGTGGCTGAAATCAGCCACTGCCACCCAATCGCTACCATACATAACAACTCAATTGGCCCTCTCTTTACGGCCAAATCACAAAATCAGCCACTGCCGGGCAGTCGCCGGCGACAACAAAACGTCGCATCACCAGATCTATCCTAGATCTAAACCCTTCTTCATCAACGATTGAGCCTTCTTCGTAAAGGCTGGTGTTCAATTTTACACCACAAAATTCTCACTTAATTAGACTTAGGATGAAAAGTTGAGTTTTCTCATGCTTCTTCCTTGTTAATTGGGTTTCAAGTGCATTCCAACACCAATCTTCCAATGGTCTTGAAAACCATCACAGATGCAGTGGTGCTACAATAGCAAAAGCGCGCCGGTGTCCAATTTCATTTTATTCTCAACCAACCTGGGATTTGAATTTTATCAGATGTTGATTTTGGTAGGGTCGATACATTACAATATGCACCATATATGTTTGAGCTGACTTTTGGTATCCCAAGGCGACTTTGATGTAGTGGGGTTAAGGCAAAGCCTTAGGTGTTAGTCTTTAAAAGATTATGTTAGGTAGTGTCCGATTTGCATATTTCCTGGTCAAAATAATTGACAAGGTAGCATCTTTGATGTAATGTTCGACAGTAACAGTACTAGTTTCGGGCCAATATACATGAATGGAAAGAATTTAATAAGAAAAGAGAAAACCGGCAAAAAGAGTGTTGCTTACATCACAAACTTTTAGTCAACTTTGCTACATATGACTTAAAAGGGTTGCTAAATATATTATAGTCACAAAAAATTGCTGCTAAAAGTTTTTAAAATAGGCAAAAATATCATTTAGCGTTATAAATATCTCATCGTAAAATTTTTATTATTATTAAAACTGTTATAACAATGTACACAGTACAACAGAAATTTTTTATCCTATGAGTCTGTTAGCATGGCAATGCATCAACTAGATTCATAGCAGTTTGACGTAGCAGTCTTGAGATGATTATTATTATTATCATATATTATAGTAGGTCGCAAATTGAACATTTCCCCGTCTAAAGAACTGCCAACAAAAAGGTCCAACGCGGCACAGTATTTAACTATAAACTAGGTCGTTTGGGGCCAATGTGGCGTTTCAATTTTTTTTCTCATTCGAGATAGCGACAAAAGGAACCTGGCAAAGCAAAGCGGTGAGTTTAATAATTCTGTTCATCTGTCATCATGTTATCACTTTCAAGGAAGCTGACATATAGTCCTGTAAAAAGCTAAGTCTTTCTTTTCTTGGTTGGTACGAGGAATGTGGTACGATAAGGTGTGAGTTCGTGTTCAACTTATGAGGTCCAAAAAGCAAATTCAAACGAGGAAAGATCCGACTCCTATGTTAGGCATGCAACATGACATCGAGAAACAAAGAAAAGCAAAACGTGTAGGACTGATCAGTAGCTCTGATGTCGGGCCCTTTCTAATTTGAGTCAAATAAATGTGCCAACAATTAGGGCAGAACTGTTTGGTCTAACTGTAATACCTCGAAAATTTTCTTTTTCTTGTGCGAAATTAATTTTTTGAATAAATAAGTTGGTGATCTTTTGTTAAAATTAAGAAAATGAATTGGGATTATTTTTAAAATTTTCGGTGAAATGATAATAGTTTGGTTTGAATGAAAATGGGTTTTTGCTTCGAATGAAAAGAATTTTTTGTGGGTAAATGACCTAGTGAAGTTTTCGAACGACTTAAAGGTTTTAAGTCGACTAAAACTCATTTTCGGTCAAATGAAAGTTGTTTTGGTCGAATCAAAATGAAGAGAAATGGTGTTTTGAAATTTCTAAAGTTTTCAGTCAACTAAAAAGGTTTTCTGAAACTTTTAGTCGATGAACAGCAACTTTTAGTCAAATGAATAGTACTTTCAGCTGACTCAAAATTGTTTTTGGTCGAATTAAAAGTATTTTCATCAAAAGTGTTTTCAGTCGACTTAAAAGTGTTTTCGATCGAATTAAAGGTGTTTTCGGTCGACTTAAAAGTATTTTCGTTCGGTAGACCGAAAACTATTTTCGGTCGAATAGAAACTTAAAATATTTGTCCCATATAAATAGTATTTTTTTTCATTCCTAACCTTTTTGGGGTCCTCTATTTCTTTTCTCCTCCTTTGCAGGAGAGAGAGGGAGAAAGAGAGATAGAGAAGAAGACTTGGAAAGTTTGTAAGCTCTAAGGAGGAGCTTAAGGATTTGTGGCTCTGAAAAGGTATGGAAAGTTTGTTCCCTTTACCCTTGCAGTGGAAAGAGAGAAAGAGAAGGCTTGGGAAGCTCTTGAGTTCTAAAGTGGTGCTCGATGATTTGCATTTTTAAAGGCTTGATTAAGATAAGGGTTTACTTTTAAAATTTTAAATCAGCGATGGACCAATCGCTCATGTAAGTCTTTAGATTCTTTTGAAATCCGAACTTCTTCAAATGGGGATAAGTGATTCTTCTTCTCCTTTTTTGTTTTGAACTTTGTTAAGAATGACTTATTGTCAATTCTATGACTTGTGAAAAATCAAATTCCGTCGAATTTGTTTGACCTCAGAATATTGACATACTGATATCGTCGTTTCAGTGATTTATGATCATCAATATTTTGTGAACTCCATTTATTGTTTGACAAGTTTGTTATTTGATAATGTAATTTTGAAACTTTTGAATATGGTTTGATTTGTCCGATATTTGATAACGGTTATTTTGAGATTTTGTTTTGGTGACTTTATGAGCCATGTCACAGTGTATGTGACTTATTTTTGACTTACCCACGTGGATTGAAACGTGGACTAGCTTAGGAGAGTTGATCTATAGATCGCGATCTTACTTTCTGAACCAACCTCATATGTGAGGAATAACGTACGTGATCACTTTCTGAACCAACCTCATATGTCAGGAATGACTTATGTGACCACTTTCTGAATGGCTCTTTAGTGTCTGTCTCTGTACTCAGATATGTTTTGGCATTTGATATTTGGTCTGACATCTTTGATAGTGTCTGTCTTCGTACTCAGATATGTTTTGGCTCATATATGTTTTGGCATTTGATATTTGGTCTGACATCTCTGATAGTGTCTGTCTCCGTACTCAGATATATTTTGGCATTTAATATTTGGTCTGACCTCTCTAGTGTCTGTTTTCGTACTCAGATATATTTTGGCATTTGATATTTGGTCTGATAGCGTCTGTCTCCGTACTCAGATATATTTTGGCGTTTGATATTTGGTCTGATCTCTGTTCAGTTGAAACGGGTGTGCCTTTGAAATTTAGTTATTTAGATATGTTTTGATGTCCAAAATCTGGTTTGATTATCAGTTCCGGTGAAAACTTTTGTGTCTGTCTTTGTATTCAGATATAGTTTGACATTGAAAATCTAGTTTGATTTTCCGTTTCGTTGAAATATTTTGTGGTTCCGAAATTTCATTTTTCAGATATTTTTGTTTTGTTTGATTGGTCCCTTGAGCGACCTTACTGGGCATTTGGCTCATTCCCTTATGGTTTTTCCTTTCAGGTGATTAGTAGGTGAGATTTTGGATTTGAAGGCCTAACTGTGTGACCAAAAGTTAGCTGCCTTATATCAGAGTTAATATTGATATTTAAGTGTATTTAATTAAGACAAGTTGGTATTGCTTAGGTTTTGTTTTGAAACTCCGTGTTGGAGATAATTTTTGGACTGTATAAAGTTTTGGGCCCTATGACAGTTATTGACGTACTCTTGGGAGTTATTAGTGCATGCTCTGATTGACCGTTTGCGATATTTATGATATATTAAGGTTTTCTGATTTTGTTTGGGAGACTTTTGATATTGTAAGGTTTACTCCGAATTTCGATTATATGATCGTTAACGCTTCGAGAATTTTAATTAATTTTTGGGGCGTTACACTAACTATATTATTATATTGTGTCATTGCAGTTTTAGCCATACTTACGTAGTTTTTTTTTTTTTTTATCATTTTCATTGTTCTCATTTCTTTGTTTTTGTTAAAGTTTCACATTGACTATATGTGGGAGTATGATCGGTTCTTGTATCTCTTAGGCCGGGCTGCTTGCCTCTTGATCATGCATTTAAGTTGGACACCAGACTTTACATGGTATTAGATGCCCATGCCCCATGGTTTTCAAGTCGCTACCTCGCTGCTTCTTTTGGCTCTTTACTTTACATGGTATTAGATGCCCATGCCCCATGGTTTTCAAGTCGCTACCTTGCTGCTTCTTTCAGCTCTTTACAGTCAACTTTACTTGGCTCGAGCCATGGCATCATCTACTTCCAGCTAAGCGTGATGACTGTGATAAAGTTTCACATCGGTTATACTTCAAGATAGTGATTAGTTATTATACATGGTGGTTTCTCCTCCTTTTGAGCATACTTTTAAGTTGGATATTAGGCTTTAATCTTGCTAACTCATAGCATGAATCAAAGAAATCTTTTTGTTTACCATTATTAAATTGCATTTTTAAACACCAAACTCATAACACTAATGACAATTCTATATAATAATACTAGAAATCCTTCACTTTGATATGGAAAAATTAATGGCCACTCTGCGTTATGGTTGTGATTACTTCTATTTAGATCAGACATCTATTTCGTTCCACCTCCTATCCTGTAATCTGATGAGTATCTCTGTTCATCTAGAATTCCCTTCTTACGATAATCACCAAGTGATTGTCTTTCACTAGGAAAGGGTAGCGTCTCCTCTTTATACATATGCACGTCAGATGTGAGGGTAAGATATGCTATAAGCCCCAACAATTATCTCGCGAGATCTGTTCTCCCATCTACTAAATAAGGCATCAGAGATTCACTCACGGATCTATATCCGGATGGTCCTCATTATCTTATTTGTTGTAATATCTCAAACTTTCGAAACCGTTTAAAATAACCATCTATGCTCCAGAAAATAAACGGGCGTTAATTTTGAGTAATAGTCGGGTATTAGTAGTGCATAAGAGCTTAAAAAGATTCGGAGCAAAATTGTAATTTTTGAAACTTCGGTGCATCTTTGTAATTTGGGGAAAATTTTGGGGGCATAGTTGCAAATTAATGTTTTGATGATGAAAAGTAATAAAACGAGTAATATTGTATGTTTTAGCAATTAATTAATAAGGATTAGGAGAGTTTTGGGGCAAAAATATAAAATTTGAAAATTTTGGGGCCTTTTTGTAATATTGAAAACTTGAGGAACTATTTTGCAAATTTTGAAAATATGCCCTTGGTGTCAAATTCGTGAAGAAGACTTTCTTAATTAGTGCCACCTCTTGCTATTTTGGGTGGATGACTAATTTGATGTTTATGTTATTTTATTTTCTTTTTATCTTAAATGGAAAAAAAGAAAGGAAAGAAAAAAGATAACTTTTCCATTTTGTGAAAGGAATAAGATAAACTGGAAGAAAGAAACAGAGCAAGCAGGGAAGAGAAGAAAAATATGTGGGCAAACTGAAAATCAACAGAAAATTAAAGAGAGATTTGGGAATGATTTTTCAAGGGTAATTGTTCTACCCCTTAATATGTATTTTTAGTGAGTGTTTTCGATGTGCCTAGTGTGTGTGTGTGTGCGTGTGCGCACGTATAACTGTGTGTGTTCTTGCGGGAAAAGAGAATGTTTTGGTGTGGGGGTTACAGGTATGGGGTTAGGAGGTGAGATTGTGTGTAAGTGTGGGTTTGAAGAAGTTGTATGCGTGTTACTGTATGCAGAGAGTGTATTTCAATTTGTGCCATGAGTATGTGTGAGTGTGTGTGCTTTACAAGTGTGAGGGTGTGTGTGTATATGTTCAATTATGTCTTAGGGTTGGTTTTTATGAAGTCTAATGAGTAATTGAGGTGTTTTGGGGGGAGGGGTGGCTGTAGATGGCCGCATGAGTTGTGTGTGTGAAGTGGGATGCGACAGCTGAAGGTTGAAGATGAAGTGTATGTACAAAAGGTGAAATATTATGCGGGTTGATTTGAACAGTAATTGTTTTCATCAATAAAGATATAAAATTAATTAGGCAGTCTTTTTCACGAATTTGTATAAATAGTTAGTGCCAAAATTAGACAAAGTCTAAAACTGTAACTCCTAATATTTTTATGAGACTTACGCTCTGGAAGTTTGTGGGAATTTTTGTTGTTCACAAAGGATGGTAAATTACGGTATCGATTAGAGGAGAAAATTATTTAACATAAAAAAACAAAGTTGTTTGAGTCTAAAAATTTTAGGTAAATTGTATTTCACTGATATGTTTTATATTCTAAAATTTCATGCCATTCTGGGGCCAATAGGTATTTTTTTGCAAAACTGACCTTTAAGCATTTGGTCCCAATGTCGGTTCAGGACATTCAGGAGAAAATTCTCTAAAATACTTTTTAGCCCAAAAATGACTTTAGGATGTTTAAAAAAGCATTTAAAGATTTTTTGAGATTTTTCCAGTGTCGGGAACCCCCATGGGATATTTTGGTAATTTGTCGCCTAGAGGGGGTATTTTGGTAATTTTACCTATAAAGGTATTTTTGAGTAAATTCACATACAGTTTGGTTACGATTAGTAATTTTAATTACAAGAAGACTGTTTTGGTAATTTAAGTATGTCTGGGGGTAGTTTTATAATTTCACACAAGCCTGGGGTTACTTTGGTAATTTCACTTGGGAGAAATTTAACAATCAGGCATGATTGAGTGTCGAGATTTAACACCCGCATGGTTTATTGTTTAGGTTTTCATAGCCAAGAGTTAGGACCGACTTTTAAGCAAGTAGCAGAACTGATTGTTGAGTCAAGTAAGTACTCCTGCCATGTTCCTTCGTACAACTTATTTTTCAAGATATATGTATGTGCATACGTGACTTTACCAGATGAAAGTTTTAAAGTATTTGTTATACTTTTGCTTTATGAAATTGGTTGATGAGAAATGGAATTAAAATTGCCATGGTATGTGTTGTGTTACTTTGAGAACTCTATGTGAATTGTGGCACGGTAGTGGCATGTTAATATTGGTTGTTGTGCTTCATATCCACATGAGAAAGTGAATTCCGGGTCCTAGTAAACAAGACCATACGTTGGCGTACAGTACTTTTGCATCGTGGTTCGCCCCTACTTCCACAATAGTATTTGTCCCTGGTGGAGGAGGGACTTTGGGTCCTAGTCAGTGGGACCAAACGCTGACCGCAACATACCGTGGAAAAGTGAGTTGAGGTTTCATTCGATGTTAAATACCATTGGGGATAGTTATACAATCGTTTTGTTTATATATATATATATATATATATATATATATATATATAACTCCAGTGGAATCATTACCAGTTTTGAGACGAAGAATCCATGGCATGTTTATTAAACTGTAAAACCTATTTTAGGAATATGGTTTGCGTACTTGTTGGGCTCTCGCACATTCTTTTATTTTCTCGAGGTGATGGTCTAAGAGAGGCCGAATCCTATGAGCAACATGAAGAGGGGTTACCGAGGAGAAGTATTAAATTAATAAAATATCTATTCACTTAGAATTTTAGTCTTATGGTAGTTTGTCGTGAATGGATTTATGTATAGAGCTTAGGCTCTTTAAATTATTCGTGATTGTCAGCAACATGTAATTAAAGGGTTATTGCATCATTGAGAAATTTCTAGGTGAGGCTCTTAGTAGCAAAATTATTGTGTAGAATTTAGTGGTTGGATTGAATTATGAGTACAGGCTATGGTAAGGCCTGGAAGAGCCCTTGGTGGGAGCCTAATGGGCCTGCGGCCGGTCATGGACCTGGCTCATCGGCACACCCGTGGGTTCGGGTCGTGACATTTGCGTTGTGAAGATATGCTCGTGAGCTCTTCGAAATCCCTCTATTGTTTGAACAAAATATTGTAGTGCTATCCGTGGGACCGACTAGCTTAGCCCACAGCTGTTCTCGTGGCATTGATTTCCTAACACCCAAATCTAATGTGCCAAGATGGCCAAACAGCCTCTGAATCCTCTTCAAGTTGTAAAGGAACATGGAAAGAATGTTCGTAACGGTTCCTCTCGAGATGCCGACACTCGCACTGAAGCCTATTAAGTACGTACAACCAGTTCAATTCACCAACCCTCTTGAACATCTCATCCCTGATGCGACTACTCTTGCAGGAGCCTTCACTCATCTTCAGACAGTAGTAAAGCAAATCCATACTTTGAAATCCAAACTTGTACACACATACAAACCACACCTTCGTACTAGTTCATAATAAATGACATATAACTACATAGCACACCTTACTCTCTATTTGCAGGTGCACAAAGACTTACTATCCCTAATTCTTGGGTGCAAAAGAGTTCTTAAAGTCTTCTGACCAACACCCTCGCTTACCACTTTGTGATTCTCTCCTAAATTTAAAAAGTAGAGATGGAAAGGGGTTAGCTACAACTTATTGGAGAAAACATATGACCAGCTTAAACGTTATCTTAATCAGAACAAGCATGCATAAACAAAACCAAAAAAAACATCAATTCATGCATTGCATATTATAGATTGTAGCGAACGAGCGAGAAATAACTCATAAGCATGCTCATTCTCCTAACATCCTTTCTTCGTAAGACTTCAAACTGGTCATTCAAAAGCTGAGCCAATCAAATTTAGTTTGTGGGTAATAGATTTTTGACATTATGCAAGACTTCGTACATATTAACAGCATACATGGTGCAACATTATGCCTTTTGGAGGTTAACTTACTGAGCAAGCTCAGCATATATCCTGTTTTCAGGCAACCTAATTTGCTGGCTATAGACCCCCGGCCATTATTTCTAAAGACTCAAATGATTTATAGCATGCTATCATACATAGAGAACGTTAACTACATCAGGCATCATATAAAACATTAATATGTATTTCCTGACTCAAAACAGTTTTAGTGAAAGGTGAACACTTCCATATTTAATCAATTTTGGGAAACATACACTTCGAATTTGAGAGTGGTAAAAAAAGAATGTTAAAGCACACATCTTTAGATTTTGGGAAAGTTAGAGTACACTTAAATCCAACTAGTATTGAATGAGATATGCTTATTTAAATATCAACATAGAATCTGCCCAAATCACTCTAATCCAATTCTACCACAAGATAAATACAAAATTGTCCCCTGTAATATACATTTTTGCAGTTCACTCCTCATAATTTTAATTTTTGTATAATGTTCCCTATAATTGACAAAACAGTTGAAAATGACTCTAAAATACAATGCCTATCTATTTTCAGGTGTTAAGTTTGCAGATGCCTTGCACGTGCCATTTTTCAATGGGCATATTTTCCCATTCCCTTACCCTCTTATAGTGATATCTTAAAATCCAGATAAAAAAACCACAGGAAAATCAAAATCCAGATCTGAATCCAAAAATTTGTTCTATCACATCACTCCAAATGGGATTCAAGCTTAAAGTGATTGGCAAAATACCAAAAATCTGTTATTAAAATGCTTCAACTCATTGAGATTTGGATTCAAAGACAAAACGTCCAGAATTTCACTTTTAGGAAAGTTGTCATTGATGTTGAAAAACTCCAAAGGCAAACGTTTCTGACAGTTTACCAATGAGATTGTTATGAGATGTGTCGAAACAAAGAAGGTTTGTTAGATCAGTGAATGAAGTAGGGGTGTTGGAAATCAACGATGGGAGAAGCTAAATTCAGGATGGGAATAGGACGGGTGATGCTACGGGAATAGAGAGATGGCTTTGGGGACGAGAGGGTCTTGAAGGTAATTAACAAATAGGTGCCTTGACTCGTTGTAACGGAAGAGGATGAAGATGGTGTGAGCATCGAGGACGGTGTTTATGGCACGCCGACCATCGGGGTAGCGAAGTGGAGCTCGTACTTGGCCAGGATGTTTGGGGCTTGGATGGATGCCACGTGACCTCCCCCTATGATGAGACTGAAGATTGATGAGGCTAGTTGAAGGCATCGACCGAGGGTGTCTGACCACGTGTAGAGGATGTCTTTGTAGGCTAGAGAAGGGCACTAGCCATATACAGTCGCAGTTCTTTCATAGTTGGTGTCTTTTCATGGGGCTGACTGACTATCTAAAAAGATTGGAGCAACCCGATGTTGGTGTGACTGAAGGTTGTGAGCGTGGCTCTAAATTGGTGGTAGTGGTGGTGGTGTTGTTGTTACTGCTATTGCTTTGAAAATCTGTTAGTTCCTCCATGATTTTGCACTTGAGAATTCAAGCAATGGTAAGGAATGGACAAATATACCAATGGCAAAATTGTATGTGTGCATCACATGCACACTTAACACCCTACAATAGATGAACTTTGTTTTTTAGAGTTGTTTGGAATGTTTTTGTCAATAAAGTGAACATTATTGCAAAAGTTACAACTACGGGGAGTGAACTGCAAAAATGTGTATATTATATGAGATACTTTTATATTTAACCCTTCTAACACTCTATAAGCACATAAAAAAAGAAACTGGTAAGGGTCTAGAACTCATTATGAACTTCTTTTTATTGTCAAGAAGATAACATCCAATCACCAATGGTTACTAATCTAAAATTGTAAAAAGAAGTCCCCTTTTTTCCTTCCTTGTTCAATCTCTCAAACCTTCTCTCTACGTATTCTAAAAGCAGGCAACTCCCCTCTCTTATCTTTAATTTTTTACTTCAAAAGGTAGAAGTTATGAGTCATCAAAGTACAAGTGAATTTTTTGAGTTTTCACCCTAGAGCAACAATAATATCAAAGGTATTGGGCCCCTTCCAAGCTCTACCAATAACGTCATGACAAGTCAAATCAATTCCTAGACTAATTAAGCATCACAATTACTTGCTAATCTAGTTTTGTAACAAAGTAATCACAATTAGCTTAGTGACTAAATAATCACAATTAACCTTAAAAAATCTAGATTAGTATAGTCTAGATTAGGGCTCAACTAATCATGCTTAGGGGTAACTAATCATGTTTGAGACCAACTAATTAGGATTAAGGCAAAACTAGTCCACCAACTTTAGATGCTTCGATGCTAACACAAGCATACAACTTGTTCAACATAAATAGGTCATTAAATATTACTCATATAGTGCATAAGATCTTACAACAAGAAAGATATTCATGCTACATGCATAATAACAGGCATGAAATGAAATTTACAGCAAGGTTTGATCAAGGTCCTCATAATTGCTCTCATGGTCATTGTTCTTAGACCCTTGGCCTTGCCATTCCCAAAGCATCTTTGAGGAATGGCTCAGGGAGAAGCCACTACACGAGCTTCTGATCATCAAACCAATTGTAAGTTGTTGCCTTTATTCTCTATCTTTCGATGAAAATTTCCATTATTGTGGGACCGATATGGTTCGTGGTAATCAAGCCACAGCTATTGAAGTGCTATGTGACCTCTTGTGAAGGTGGAAAGTCCTTCGTTGTTAAAGATTCAATGATAATAAGAAACTCCAGCAAGCCAAACCATCTTTATGCCATTGGTGGAAGTAATTCCAAAACGTTATTTGTAGATTTGCTCCACCTTAGAGTCACCACTTCGAGACGAGCGAATCTCTATCTACTCTAGTGCCGATCTATTCGCTTGAAGCACAGCAAAAATGCCCTGTATCGACCATTGGTCACCACTACTGGATTTTGCGTGAACCCCAAGGACAGGGCAGTGAAATAGAAGAAGCATCCTTTTGCACCAAAATGTCAAGTTATCATCAAAGAAGAGGTAGACATGCTCTTCGCGACAGAATTTATTCGGGAGATTGATATAAAGGTTGGATCGCCAATGTTATCATGGTTGCAAAGCCTAATGGTCAAGGTTGCCAAGCTTAATAATTAGTGGCTCATTTGTATTGATTCTATCGATCTCAATAGGGTTTGCCTTAAGGATAGTTGTCCTATTTCCTGCATTGACATCTTATTTAATGCCACCTCCATCATGAGCTTCTAAGCTTTAATGGGTGACTTATCTAAACACAATCAAATTTGAATGCATGAGTACAATGTCCGAAATATGACTTTTCTAACTAATCAGGGCTTTTGTTGTTATGAAGTCATACCCTTCGGCTTGAAAAATTGTTGAAAATGTATTAATGCCTGGTTTGTAAGATCTTTAAGCCCTTGATAGATAGGAACATGGAGGTCTACATCAATGAATGTCGGTGAAGAGCCTTGAAGCTACTGAGAGCATCAATGAACTCTATGATTGCATAACCTCTTGTGGCAATACCAAACGCTCCTTAATTAGAGTTTCCTAAAGGTAAGTTTCTAGGCTTCATGGTCTCTTAGAGTGGCATTATAGTAACTCGGAGAAGATTAAGGCCATCAAAGACATGGCTCATCCCCGCAAAATTACGGACATGTAAATGCTCATAGGGCACATGGCCACCCTGTGCCAATTTTTGTCTAACTCAACATAAAGGTACTAAAGTCATTTGAATGGAGGGTGGAGTACCAAGCCTCCTTTGATGCATTGAAAGCCTGGTTGATGGAGCACTCACTTCTCTCCAAACTACTTCTAGTAGAAGAGTTGTTTCTTTACCTTGCCAAAGCCGACTCTACCTTTAGTGTTGTGCTTGTTTGAGAAGGCTACACGACCCAACGACCTCTCAACTATGCTAGCTTGGTCCTCCAAGGAGCTGAACTCCGTTGTCACAATACAAATAAGTTAGCCTTTGGGCTATTAATTGCCACACGAAAGCTTTGTATATGCTTCCAGTCGTACTCCATCCTCATAGTTCTTGAGAGTTACTCCGTCGAACTTTGCACAAGCCTAACTTGTCCAGATACTTGGTGGCTAGGTATGTTGAACTTGGCGAGTTGGATATTCATTATAAGCTTCGCCCTCACTTAATGAGCAGGCTTTTTTTTGACTTCATACTTGAGTGCACCTTTCTAGTTGAAGACAATGCCACATCAGAAGAACTTCTAATAGAATCACTTTTCATGTGGACCATAAATGTAGATGGATCTTCTAATGCTAATGAAAGTGGTGCCAACCTCATCCTCAAAGGAACATATGGCTTAATTTTTTAGATTGCCCCTACTTTGCTTTTTAGCCTCAAACAAAACAGTAGAGTATGAAGCCCTTATAGCCAGAATGCACCTTGTAAAGGCCATACAAGCAAATATTTCCAGCTTACAACAATTGCCTACTAGCTGTCAAGCAACTTTTAGGGGAGTACAAGGTCGTGATCTAAAGATGTGCGACTACCTCCACAAGGACAAGGAGGTAATCCGCTCCTTCAGATGTTTCCTAATCTAGCATATTAGCAGAAGTGATTTGAAGCGGATGCTCTATCACACTTAGCCTCACTAGATAGCTCGAATCTCCAGCACATTATCCACTTTAAGCTCCTCAACGAGCCAAGAGAATTTCTTCTCAAAGAAGTAGCTGACATTTTTCGTTAGGCATCGTGGAATGATTTGATCAAGAAATATTAGAATCATGGTTTTTTACCCTAAAAGCAGAAAGAAGCCAAGCACATTGTCTTGTGCTTATCTAGATATGCAGTTGTAGACAATGTTTTGAAGCTGAGGTCCTCTACCCTTCCCTACCTTTGTTGCCTTACTCCATCCGAGGTTGAGTATGCGCTCCCTCATGTACATGAAGGAATATATGTCCAACACTTAAAAGGCATGCTCTTATGCACAAAGTCCTCTGATGCGGATACTACTGGCCTATGATGATGTAAGAAAATGAATATTTCACTCAAAGGTGTGATGTTGGCTAGTGTTTTGCTTTATTGCCCTACACTACTCATCTCCATGAGGAGCCTAATCCTTTTTGTCATGTGAGGGATGGATATTCTTAACCCTTTCCCCTTGCTTCATGACAACAAAATGGATAGCAAATGTTTGTTATAATCGCCATTGACTATTTAAGAAAATGGGTTAAAGTATAAGCTTTGGTGACCATTACATAGTAAAAGTGTGAGGGTTTTTTTTGGCAAACTGATGGCCAGAAAAACCAAATCATTGTTTGTCATTTTGAAATTCTTCGGATCTTGGTCACTGATAACGGCTATTTATTCACCAACCCAACTTTCATAGCCTTTTTCTCTAACTTATCATCAAACGTCACTTCATGTCAGCTGCTCATCCGTAGTCTAATGGCCAAATTAAGTAACGAAGCAAACCTTATTTCAGGGTATCAAGAAGAAGCTCTATGGAGCTAAGGGAGTTTGGTTTTATGAGCTCCCAAAGATTTTTTGGGCCTATCGCACGATAACTAGAAACCCCACAAGAAAGACTACCTTTAACTTGGCATTTAGAATAGAAGCTCTTACCCGATTGAGATCATCTACCTTATCTTTGGGTCACTACATTTAATTATGTTCAGAACGACAATGCCCTCTTAGCCAATCTGGAACTTTTGGATGAAACATGGGACCAGGCCCTCATTCGCCTTGTCTTGCCTTTTACAAGTAGTGGATTTCCAAGTCTCATGATTGAGGGATACACCATCATACATTTTGCCATAGTAACAGCGATCTCGTTGTTCGAAAGATGAAAGCTTCGCTCCCAAAGACGTTGTAAGAAAGCTTACATCAAATTAGGAAGGCCATTCACAGTTTGCACAACCATGATCTCTACTGCAGCCACTACCACTTGCTCGAATACACTCCCATCACTACAAACAGGTGGTAGGACCTTGAGCCACCTCATGTCCTCCTTTTCAGCCTCTTCCTCGACTGGGACCTTTTGCTATAATGTGTTTAAGTCCAAGTCGGGGAATGCCTAGTGTAAACACCCAATTTTTGTAGTTTTGTTATTTATTAAATAATTATTGGACTTTATGGTTAATTAAGTTATTATTATTATTCTAGTCTTAGGCCTAATAATATATTGAACCTATTCTATTCAATTACATCCAGGAAGGGGTCCAGTCCAATCTATTTGAGTGCAATCCAATGCAGTTGTCCAGCCTCGTTAGACTCGAGTCTAGTTAGTTAAACTAGTCCAGTTAATTAGTTATGTTTAATCCAAGTTAAGGTCAAGAGATTGTGATTGATTAGATGATTTGGAAATATATTGTGATTTATCCTTGATACATGTTATTAATCCTTATTTTATATGAGATATGAAGATAATTTTTGAATCTGGTACATCCCATCAAACAAATTAGATGTAAGTACTTAATTAGGGTCAGATAATGTCTCAAAAATTTAAAAATATATATATTTAAATTATGGGATAAACCGGCCGGTTTTCGACTGACTGGGCAGTAAATTGACTTTTGTCAATCTAGAATATTTATTAAATATTCTGTCTTATCTTCATACTAAAGATTGATATGGTCATCTTATCATTTTTGACATTCCAGGCCATTAAAAATAGGGCCCTTGGCCAACGTCTTCAAGGACAAGCTTTTTCTCCTTAGAGCTTTTATACCATTTCTTTCAAAGAATTAGTAGATCATCTCTAAGAAGAATTTAGCATTTCATATTCACTTCTAAATAGTCTTGAGTCACTTGCATCATGGATTCATCATAAGGAGTTCCGAAGTCTTCTAAGCAAGCGCCTTCTCGAGGTATATTTAGAGTTTTCTAGATAAGATTAGATTATAATAATCTAGAAATGTCTCTCAATCTCATAATCACATTTCCATTCAAAAACACAAAGTATCTTTTACATTTCTTTGTCTACATCTAGGCTCAAAATGTAAATTACTTCGTGTAAGATCAATATCAAACTATGGTGGTTTCTATTATGATTAGTCCGATCGGATAGGTAGGCAATTTGACCCCCGATGTCGAGTTCAAGTAAAAACATAAAAATTAACCTAAGGTAGTTTTTATCATGTTTTTCATGCTACGTTATTTAAGGCCAAAATTCAATAAAAATAAAGTAGAGACAGAAAGGGGACAGTGAGTACTTAACATCTTCCCATAGCGCAACTTAGCTCCCGAACCCTTCTCTTGGTTTTGATAGACTAGTCATCCTTGTGAACACCTTTGAGTCATTTCTAGGTTTTCTGATTGTCCTCTAAATAAATAAGAAGGCGAATCCATTAACATCCACATTTTTAGAGATTTTTTCAAGGTGGTTCACCTCACCACTGTCATATATGGTAACTTGTACCCTTTGACTAGGGCTATTTGATTAGCATCACGCAAACCCACTGCCTTACGCGTGGTCGACTGCTTGAACTACGCCGTTGACTGGGTAGTTACAGCCTTGTTCTGTAATTCCATGCGTCTCTCTAAGTCAGCCCTGGGTGCTTTTGGTCTGACCACCTTCCTGCTAAGGTTGGCCACCATCTTTTTAGAGTCCTCGTTCTAATTCTTTGCTACATGAACCCTTTGCTTTGCCTTGTTCTGAAGCTTCACCATCGCCAATAGCTTCCCAGCCCCTATCTGGACTTGTGATATAGACTGCAAAGTACAAATGCTTAATAATTTCTAAGCATGTTCCACACCATTTTGCTGGTTGTGGTAACGAGATTCGCAGCAGAAAGATGCACTCAGAGAATAATAGCCTTGCTCAACCATTCCCAAGCAGTATGTGTGCTTTTGAACACAAACTCTTTGATTGTCACACTCCAGATAGAAGGCTATGGATTGTCAGACTTTGGTGAGCTGGAAGGCTCAATCCTGCTTGGGGCTTCCCTCTTCTTTAGCGCTTCCTTAAGCGTCTCGTTCTGAGCAGGAAGGCCCAGCATTGCTTGGGCCTCCTCAATCCTTTACCTAATTGGGCTGTAAATGCACCTATTCCAAGGCCTCAAATTCAAGTCTATCACTCAGTAGTCCTCCATGTTGGTTGACTGAGTTCTTTGGGACACTATCCGCCATCACAAAATTTGGGCCGATACATAATGGCTCCTCTGTGCTATGTCCTCGACTCAATCCACTACACGGCTGAGCTTCACTTGACAAAATTTTCTCTCCAATTCAAAGCATAGGTTGTAATGCTACTTAAGTTTGATGTTGCTTGAAGTGTTTACCAAGGTGATGCTTCTCTTTCCCTACTACCCATCCTTCTTAGTCGAATAAAAATGACCCTGCACTCAAGAAGTTGGTCATTGGATAAAAGATGTATGGAATCTATAGGCTTGGCCGGCTTAAGCATAGCAATGTAGGCAAGGTCCCCTTCATTTAGCTGTGCATCCTTAAAGGCATTGTACTCCTTCGTGTCTATCTCAAGGTTCCACTCATTGGGGATGCCTCTAGCAACCCCCCAAAGAAGTTTGGCGAACAAAAATATGTCCTTCCATTCAATGTTGGACTAGGGAGACTTGGGAATAATTGGCTCTGGCCCTAAATTATGACTAAGGTAGTATCACTCTACTGGCCTTGTGATTGTGGACATGGTATAAGCATACCTATACACTCTCATTCCTGGCATTATAATATCAAGATACTGACACTGGTACATAAAAAGCGAGATAAATCTCCACTCATGTGAAGATAGCTAAGCAGGCACCAAGCCATACACATTGAACAATTTGGCAAAGAAGGGGTGGATGGTCACTCTAAAGCCATTGTAAAACATGTCCCCATATATGGCCACTTGGTTGACGAGATACTTAAATTTGCTGCTTCTCTTTAATTGGGTAACCTAAAGTTGACGTATTTAGGGATATTGCATCACTATGGCCTTTAATATCTTACGATTAGCTACTTAATGTGCTCCAAAGTATATGGGTATCGAATGGATTTGGCTTCACGGCCTCCTCTACTAATTATATCTGATAGGCATCTTATGAGGATCATTATAGGGCAGCAAGGAAACCCCAATATCCACGGCCATGGGTAAAAGGTTTGTTCTTCGACCCCCTCGTTCCTAGTAGTATCAGTTGACAAAGAAACATGTTCACCACTTGAAGAGGATATATCATTGGATTAAACTTGGAAGATTCAAATAAGATGAAAGAGGGGTAGCGACTCTTAGAAGAAATAGTGATGGATGGATATTCTAAGGAAGTGCAATGATATCCAGCGACACTTTCATTTCTTCAATAGCTCCTCCTCAAATCTCTCTAAATTCTCGAAGATTCTTGCTCGTGCTCTGAAGTGAACCGAACCGAACTGAACCGAACTGAAGTGAATATGAAGGCAAAACCCTTCATATTGGGTGCTCTAACGCACATATCATTCGATAGTTCATTCAATGGTTACAATTGCCACATGGTATAACCTCACATAGTTCCATAATCACAATTCAAGAAGTAAGGGGGAAAATTATCTTTATGCCCCTTGCAATGAACCTCGTCTTATATGAATAGGAGCACATGCACTCTTTTTACCAAGAAGTCACCAAATGCTCGTCGAGCTGAGCATGAGAACTAATTTTCACAATAAGTCACCAAATGCTCTTTTCACAACAAATTGTGAGCACCTTTCTAGTACGAGTCCCCAAATGTTTGTCCAACTGAGCATATGTGACCCCTTTCACATTGAGTCACCAAATACTCGTGCATTAGAACATATGTGCCCTTTTTCACATCGAGTCACCACTTCCACCAGAGCATATGTGCTACTTTTCACTAGGAGTTACTAAATGATCGTCCATCCGAGCCTATGCTCTCCTTGTACAAGTCATCACCAAACATTTGTCCATCTAATCATATGTGCCATATATTGCAAGAGTCACCAAATACTCGTCCAATAGAGCATATGAGCTCCTTTTTCACAAAAAGCCACCAAATGCTCGTCCTACAAAGCATATGAGGTCATACATAGCACTACAAGCTTTGTTGCTCGGCCGTACGACCTCCTTTCATGGGTTCAAGCTATCCGCTCGGCCAGCCAAGCAGACAGACTCCCTTTAAGGCTCCAAGCTTTCTACTCCGCCAACTTTCCACAGGAGCTGCTTTTAACATTCCAAGCTCTCTGCTCAGCCAGCCAAATGGATGATCGGCCTCACTCCAGGGTTTAAACTTTATGCTAGTCTTGCCGAGTAGACAAGCTCCCCTCGCGATCTGACTCTCTCCTCAGCTAGTTGAGCAAACGAGCTTCTTTCAAGGGAAAAAAATCCCTTTGCTCGCTGAATGAGCATGTGAATTCCATTTAGCGATACGAGTCGCTGCTTGGCCATAAATGGCTGTTTATTCTCATCGAATAATCTTATTTGACACAGACTAAGCCTCATTCCGGACATGAATCTTGTTGCTTGACTAATTGGGTGGACCGTTATCTATGTTAGCTGGCCACTAACTCTTATGGCATCCCCAAGGAGAAACTAGCTACCTTGCATATTCTTTTTTTGAAAGAGCACGGACTAGGAGGCAAATGCTATCGAAAAAATATATGGCCACTCTTAGTGTGTAGTGTGACACGGGGGTTGCATTATGGTTTTGACCAATTCTATATAGGTCCGAAGTCTATTTATGTCCACCTCTTATCGCTTAATCTGATGAGTATCATTTTTCATCCTCCTTATCCTCCGAGGATAATCATTAATTAGAAAAAAAGAAGCCTCTCGCCTATGCAAATATGCATGTCATACATGAAGGTAAGGTACACTTTAAGCCCTAATACTCATATCTCGAGTTCTCATCTCCCATATATTGATTTAAGCATCGAAAATTTCTTGCCGAATCTCGATCCAACGCACCACCGTTAACTTGTTTGTAGTGTGGGATCCTCTCTCAAGCTCTTTGTGGTCCTCTAAATTTTGACCAAGCCACACTGAACTAAATTAACTCATTATAGCTATTTTTTTCCGACACGTAAAAGTGAAAACAATCATGCAGTGGCCTATCCATTGGACTAGAGTGTGAATCATATGTGACTTAGACTTTAGCATGACAAGAACACTTAAAAAAAGTGACATGGAAGCTAACTATACATTCGATCTGTAAACACGATCAATGCGGTGGATAGCCTCTATATATTAGACCAGCCATCTGGATCATATGTGAGAAACACCAGACCGTAACAAATATTAACGAAGTTAATTACACCTTAAATCTATATTACAAAGATTATTGTTTGAATATTTCTCTTGGGTGGGGTTCCTATATTTATATCTAATTAATTTTGCAGGGTTAAAGGAGGGCTAAATTAGTAAGTCTTGTACATTCAAAAGATACTTATAAACATCGTCAAACTTACGTAACGAATATACTACCTAATAGAAGTTAATTTTGATTCATATATCCTGAATGTAATATATAAGATGTGAATAAAACGCTCATATGTGAGAAATGAAAACGAAAGTTGCAGACGAGATTAAGGGAAAGAATGATGCTACTTGAATTTTTGTAGAATGAAAAATTTTATTACTTTGTAGTATAAATCTAAGATGACCAACGCAAAAGGTATCTACATGATTTATTAATTTTTTTTTATCTAAGATGACCAATGCAAAGGGTATTAGTGCATGCATTAATGCGTACTTTTATTTTATTCGAAGAAATAAAGGACATGCACAGGCATGAATTTGTACTTTTGTTTTATCAGAAGAAAAAGGGAGACGTTCTTTTTGAAACAGTGACTATGAGTTGTCTAAAAAAGTGATGCAAAGGAAAGTGGGTTTGCACTCGACGTGGAGATGCCATAAGGAATGTAGTCCGAGTCAGATGCCAAGTGCACTGATGTGGGACACAACAAGGGTGGAGCAAGGGCAGAGACCAAGGGCTTCCCAGATAGAACCTGAGGGTGGCAGTGCTGAGAGGTCAATGGTGTAGGGTGAATACACGACGACAGTCACAGTCCGATGCTTAGGTCAAGAGTCAGGGTCCTGTATGTTTCTCTCTCTAAGATTCTAGAGTGAGAAAGTAAAAATGTTCTGAGAATATCCAAACGTCAGAAAATGTCCAAGCCCCCCAAATGAATTCTCAAGACCTTTATTTATAGAGGTTGAGATGATGATGTCATCACGCGACACGTGGTGCTCCCTGGGAGTGACACGTCATCGAGGGGTCCACAGCTGCCAATGCTCCACGGACAGTCAAATCGCATATTCATCTGGCCTGTCCCGCACAGCGTCTCTCTATCTGTCTGGAACGATTGGCTCACAGAGCATCGGTGTGGCCAGAGAACCCCTTGATCTAGCCACCAATCTAAGCCCTTGTAGAGTCCCACAGGCCGGGCAGCGGTAGGAAGACCTGACGCCCAGCTGCCAGGTGGACTAGGCGCAATGCCCTCTGAAAACTTGCTCCCGTCTCGGAGTGACCCGGGGTCATAGTCCCTAGGGGTGCCGACGCGAGCCCCTAGTGCTGGAGCACGTAAGCCAGTCACGAAGACACCCTGGCGGACATAGTGTCCCGGAGGAGTCGCCTATCCCCCGGGTGAGTCCTTGTGCCAGAGAACTCAGAGCGCAACAAGGTAGCATCCCAGAGGAGCCATCTACCCGACGGGCCAGGTAGTATCCCGGAGGAGCCATCTACCTGGCGGAAGGAGAGTTGAAGAGCTTCCTGGTGAAGATAGTGTCCCGGAAGAGTCGTCTATCCCCGTAGTGAGTCCTTGTACTGGAGCACTCGGAGGGTGTCAAGGTAGTATCCCCGAGGAGCCGTTTACCCGACTGGCCAAGGTAGTATCCCGGAGGAGTCGTATACCTGACAGAAGGGGAGTTGAAGACATCCCTGGTGAAGATAGTGTCCTGGAAGAGTCGCCTATCCTCGCGGTGAGTCCTTGTGCCAGAGCACTCGGAGGGTGTCAAGGTAGCATCCCCGAGGAGCCGTCTACCCAACTAGCCGAGGTAGCATCCCGAAGGAGTCGTATACCTGGCGGAAAGGGAGTTGAAGAGCTCCCTGGTGAAGATAGTGTCCCGAAAGAGTTGCTTATCCCCGCGGTGAGTCCTTATGCCGGAGCACTTGAAGCGCGTCAAGGTAGCATCCCCGAGGAGCCGTCTACCTGGCAGAAGGGGAGTTGAAGAGCTCCCTGACAGAGATAGTGTCCCGGAGGAGTCGCCTATCCCCGCAGGATGCTGCACACTCTGGAGAGCGGGTCGAAGCATGTTCCATGACCAATGCAAGGTGCGCATGGTATGGTGAAAGGATGGACCGATGCAAGGAGCATGGTAGTGTGACAAAGAGCCAGGGGGCACAACTGTGTTAGTGGTGCGGCGCACGGGCACTGCAGAGCGAGTAAGGTGCTGGGGGCACGTCTGTGTTAGTGGTGCGGCGCATAGGCGCGACGGAGTGCGTAAGGTGCCAAAGGCACTGTAGTGTTACAGGGAGCCAGGGGGCGGGACTGTATTAGTTGTGCGGCGCATGGGCGTGGTAGAGTGAGTAAGGTGCCCGGGGCACATGTCATGGAGATGGCACAGCGCATGGGCCCGACACAGTGCGCATGGTGTCGAGGGCACTGTAGTGTGACAGGGAGCCTGGGGGCACGACTGTATCAGCAGCGCGGCGCATGGGCGCAGTAGAGTGAGTAAGGTGCCAAGGGCACAATGTGACGTCCGGGCGACGGGGGTCAAGGAGTGAGTTCTGGGCGACGGGAGTCGCAGAGTGACGTCCGAGCGATGGGGGTCTCGGAGTGACATCCAGGCGACGAGAGTCGTGGAGTGGCGGCCGAGCGACGGGGGTCGCGGAGTGGCTTTCAGGCATCTGGGGTCGAGGAGTGACTTTCAGGCGACAGGGGTCGCGGAGTGGTGTCGGGCGACGGGGGTCGCGGAGTGACGTTTGACCCCTTGAAGAGTAGTAAAGATGCTAAGTATGGAAGGCAAAGGCCAACCCTTTGGGGGTAAGGCCAAGGCCAACCATTGGGGGCGGCCAAGGCCAACCCTAAAGGAAGCGAGGTCGACCCCAAGGGGGAGGCTAAGGCTGAGTTCCTTCAGTAGACGCCAAGGTGCGTTGACAAGCAAAGTATGACGGTCAGAGCGTGATGAGCAGTCGCGCAAGGATGAGTTTCTTGGTGACAAAGTCACGTAAAAAAGTGAGAAGTGCACATGACTTGAGTGTGCACTTTTTGACCCGTTGAAGGCGGTGAATACTAAATGTTGCTTGTGCGGACGTTTCATGCAAAATGGGACCCCTAGTGGGCCTTTGGGTGCGACAAGAATAGGTTGGGAACATAAGCCCCTTGCGTGTGGTGTACGCGGAGGGGCAACCCGAGGGGCGCCGTAAGCATATTAACAAGTTCACACTTAGAAAATTTTCTGATGTTTGTTGGTTCGAGAGTTGTTGACGTCATCATTGCATGATGAAGGTGAAGAGTAAGTGGCTCAAGCCACCTCGTGCAGCACCTACTGAAGCCTGAGTATGGCTAGGAGTTTGACACGAGGCCATGATGATTGGGCGCGGGCAATGGGGGTCATAGAATCGGTGCCCGGGTGTGGAGGATGGGTGTCGAAGTATTTACGTCTGGACCCGGGCGACAGGGGTCTTGGAGGCGGTGCCCAGGCGATGCTGACGAGGTAAGTGGTTCGAGCTACCTTGCGCACCACTTACCAAGTACATTGATGTAGGACGACATCTTCATGAGGGGCGCGACAAGGGCGCGATCGGGCATTGTGATGCTGGGTAGTCCACAACGGGCGACGAGGCGTGGGCGACGGGTGTCACCGAGGCAGCGCCCGGGCGACTGGGTAAGTGGTTCGAGCTACCTCGCGCACCACCTACCAAGTACATTGATGTCGAAGGACATCGTCATGAGGGGCGCGACAAGGGCGCAATCGGGCGTCGTGATGCTGGGCAGTCCACGAAGGGCACCGAGGCGCGAACGACAGGGGTCAAGGAGACGGAGCCTGGGGGACGGCTACTACTAGGGTCGCGGAGACGTCACCTGGGCGATGGACTACAAGCGTCGCACAATGAGTAAGAATATGTGGTTTGAGCTGCCTCGCACACCACCTACCAAGGACGTTGATGTCGGGTCATCACGACATGGGACATGATCAAAATTGCAAAAAATGTTCTAAATGTAGGGAGTACGAGATGGCTAAGGGTGCACGAGGTCCGCGTTGGTTGTCAATTTTTTTTCATGCCTGTAAGGATGGTGGCGATGATGCTTGGTGATGGTTGTCGGCCGTTGGATGAATGTGGGAAGGTCGAAGGTGGCGGGGTGGACTTTGGTGTAGTATGAAGCCGAAGAGTGGCCTTGATGATGGAGGCCGAAGTGGGAATGGAGCGGGCCATGGTGTAAATAGGAGAGGGTATGGGATGGAATGCCGAGGTCTGCCGACCAAGTGGCCGTGGCTGACCAAGGCCGTGAGGCCGAGGCCGATCAAGGCACCTTGGCCAAGGCTGAGGCCGACCGGTGGGAAAAGGGGGAGTAGGAAGGGGGAAGGGAATGAGGAAAGGAAGTCGCGCCATGGTGCGAGGCTGAAGGGCGGCAGCGGGTTTACAGGGGGATGGGGGGAGGCCGAGGCTGAGGGGGCAGGGGGAAAGAGGGCCGAGACCAACCAAGGCCGCGAGGCCGAGGCCGAGGCTGACCAGTGGGAAGGAATGGGGATGAGGGGAGAAAGGAAAGGGAGCGGCGTGAGGCCGAGGGGGAAGGAGGGGCGGGGGAAAGAAGGGAGGAGAGAGTGGAGGGAAGGTCGCGGGCAATAAGGCGATGTCGGCCGGGGAGCTGTGCGGCAGGAGGCCGAGGCCGAAGAGCGGCGGTGCCAAGGCTGGGCAGTGCATGAGGGAGAAGAGAAAGAGATGAGGGGAATTAGGGTTAGGGTTTTGGAGGACACGCGTCGGTTTGGGTGGGTCAGGTTCGGGTGGGTTGGGAATTTAGGTGTGGACAGAGAGAAAGAGGGGGCGCAGGTTGGGGCGGAGCGGGTTGGGCGCGCGTGTAGGGTTCTTCCCAGATCTGAATTGATTTTGGATTTTGAAGTTAATTGATTATATATTAATAATAATTTTTTTTGGCAACCCTAAAAAGGGAGCCCCCAAAAAAAATTTCACAATGAACAATATGAGAATGAAAGGAGTGGGATGGTGGGAGTAAGTAAAATTTTGTGAAAATTTTTCTAAGTGTCGAAAAGTAAAGAATGGGGTTCGGATAAGAGTGGCGATAGAGGAGAGAAAAAATGTTAGAGGGAGAGTGATGAGAGCATGAATGCTGGGAGTATGTGGGGGAGATGAAAATTTTGGAAAATTTTCCAAGTGTAGAACGAGGGTGAGAGGGTGGTGCCCGACCACGAGCAGGCAGGGTGAAAGGGAGGAGTGCGAAGGGGGTGAGAAAAATTTTTAAGTGTTGAGAAGATTTCCCGAGTGTTGGACGAAGCCTAAGGAGAAGGGGCGTGAAAATTTTTTGTAACAAATTTTTTCTAAGTGTTGAGCTCGGACATGAGTGCCGAGGGAGACCGCTGAGGGTGATCATGGATGACCAGTTGCAAAAAAAATGAAATTTTTTCAAAGTGTTGGGCTGAATCAAGGATGGCGAGGGAGACCACTGAGGGTGATGGGCTGGCATCGATGACCGACTGAGTGACGGAGGTAGGGGAGGGTTGGTGAGGGGGGTTGCATGCATACCTAGCAGGGGCGATCGCGAGACCTGGGGGTGGTGTCAACTGACAGAGTTGAGACTTAGTAACGTGGCTTGAGCCACCCTGCGCATCACGCACCAAGTCGGTGTGTGATGTGATGCTGAAGGGGTTGGGAAGGGGTGAAGCCCCCTAAGTAGTGGCTGATGGTATCGAGGGTGGTGTCAGTATACTTGTGCAAGAGCAATGTAGCTTTAAATTTTCTAAGTCTAGAAAATGACGGCCTCTAGGATGGCTGGGTTTAGGCTATGACTGGTAGTCCTGGTAGCCCCGCGTTGCTGAGACATGGTTGCTTGGGTGTGTCGGGGGTAAGGGACGAACTGCACTGCGATGCTCACCTCCCCAGCAGAGTCACCAAAATGATGCCAAGGAAAGTGGGTTCGTAGTCTACTTGGAGGTGCCACAAGGAATACAGTTCGAGTCAGATGCCAAGTGCGCTAATGTGGGACACAGCAAGGGTGGAGCAAGGGCAGAGACCAAGGGCTTCCGAGACAGAGCCTGAGGGTGGCAGTGCTACGATGGCGATGGCGCAGGGTGAATATACGACGACAGTCATAGTCCGATGCTTAGGTCCAGAGTCAGGGTCATGTATGTTTGTCTCTCTAGGATTCTAGAGTGAGAAAGTAAAAATATTCTGAGGATGTCTAAACGTCAGAAAATGTCCAAGCCCCCTAAATGAATTTTTAAGACCTCTATTCATAGAGGTTGAGATAATGATGTCATCACGCGACACGTGGCACTCCCCGGGAGCGACACGTCACTTAGCGGTCCACAGCTGTCGGTGCTCCACGGACTGTCGAATCGCATATTCACCCGGCCTATCCCGCACAGCGTAGGTCTGTCTGTCAAGACTGGCTCCCACAGCATCGGTGTGGCCAGAGAACCGATTGATCTAGCCACCAATTCCAGCCCTTGCAGAGTCCCACAGGCCTGACAGCGGTGGGGAAGACCCGATGCCCAACTGCCAGGTGAACTAGACGCGATGCCCTCCAAAGACCTGCTCCCGTCTCGAAGTGACCCGGGGGTCATAGTCCCTAGTAGTTCCGACGCGAGCCCGAGTGCTGGAGCCTGTAGGCGAGTCACAAAGACATAATGGCAGAGATAGTGTCCCGAAGGAGCCGCCTATCCGCGGGTGAGTCCTTGTGCCGGAGCACTCAGAGCGCGTCAAGGTAGCATCCCAGAGGAGCCGTCTACCCGACGGGCCAGGTAGCATCCCGGAGTAGCCGTCTACTTGGCAAAAGGGGAGTTGAAGAGCTCCCCGGCAGAGATAGTGTCCCGGAGGAGTCGTCTATTTTGCAGGCCAAGGTAGTATCTTGGAGGAGTCGTCTACCCGATTGGCCGAGGTAGCATCCCGGAGGAGGTGTCTACCTGGCAAAAGGGGAGTTAAAAAGCTCCATAGTGAAGATAGTGTCCCGGAGGAGTCACCTATCCCCGTGGGTGAGTCCTTGTGTCGAGGCACTCAGAGCGCGCCAAGGTAGTATCTCGGAGGAGCCGTCTACCCGACTGGCCGAGGTAGCATCACGGGGGAGCCGTCTACCTGGCGGAAGAGGAGTTGAAGAGCTCCATGGCAAAGATAGTGTCCCGGAAGAGTCGCCTTTCTCCGCGGTGAGTCCTTGTGCCGGAGCACTCGAAGCACGTCAAGATAGCATCCTGGAGGAGCCGTCTACCTGGCGGAAGGGGAGTTGAAGAGCTCCCCTGACAGAGATAGTGTCCCGGAGGAGTTGCCTATCCCCGTAGGATGTTGTACACTCCGAAGAGTGGGTCGAAGCACATGTTCCACGACCAAGGCAAGGTGCACATGGTAGTGTGACAGAGAGCTAGGGGGCACGACTGTGTTAGTGGCGCGGCGGCGCGGCACACGGGCGCGGCAGAGTGAGTAAGGTGACGGGGGCATGTCTGTGTTAGTGGAGAGCGCATGGGTGCGACGGAGTGCGTATGGTGCCAATGGCACTATAGTGTGACAGGGAGCCTAGGGGCACAGCTGTATCAGCAGCGCGGCGCACGAGCTCGGTGGAGTGAGTAAGGTGCCGGGGGCACGGTGTGACGTCTGGGCGACGGGGGTCACAGAGTGAGTTCCGGGCGATGGGGGTCGCAGAGTGACGTCCGGGCGACGGGGGTCCCAGAGTGACCTTTAGGCAAGGGGGGTCACAGAGTCGCCCAGAAGTCACTCCTCGACCCCCGTCGCCTGGACGCCACTCTGCGACCCCTGTCTCTCGTGGGGGTCGCAGAGTGGCGTCTTTGCGACGGAGGTCACGGAGTGACGTCCGACCCCTTGAAGAGTAGCAAAGATGCTATGTATGGAAGCCAAAGGCCAACCCTTTGGGGGAAGGCCAAGGCCAACCCCAGAGGAAGGCCGAGGCCGACCCCCAAGGGAGGCCAAGGCCGAGGCCGACCCTAAGGGGGAGGCCAAGGCCGACTTCCTTCAGTAGACGCCAAGGTGCGCCGACTGGCGAAGTTCGACGGTCAGAGTGTGATGAGCAGTCGCGTAAGGATGAGTTTCTTGGTGACGAATTCACGTAAAAAAGTGAGAAGTGCACATGATTTAAACGTTCACGTTTTGACCGGTTGGAGGCGTTGAATACTGATTGTTACTTGTGCGGATGTGTCATGCAAAATAAGACCTCCAGTGGGTTTTCGTGTGCGACCAGAATATGTTGAAGACAAATAGTCATTTATAGCTGATACCAGCTCTCAAGTCATCTGGTCCTTCCACTCATATCCGTTTGCCCGACGGCTGAGTTACACTCAAGAAGGGTCGACATGCTCCTGAAATTCAACACGCCTTAAGTGACTACTTTGGAATAACATATCCACGTTCTTTTGACCTGTGGATTCTAGTAAATTTATTATTTTAGTTGTTGGGCAAGATTGAGCCACTCGCCTCAGCTTAACGTAGTCACGTCCAACGAAGCTTTTGCACGTTGCGAGCTCAGCCTTCCCAATCAATCAATCAATCAATCAATCACCTATCTGAAGAACTAAGAATAAATTGGTTCACAGACAAATTGGTACTGGAACTTGGAGAAACTGTGAGGACTTATGAGCTGATTGAGATGTCGAGAAAAAAAAGGAAAGAAAGAAAAAATAGGCAATCTAAAAAATGTGGAGCAGGCTTGTGTCACACTTGGAGAAACTGTGAGGACTTATGAACTTGCTCCGAAGATCATGTGGAAAGATGATAGTCAAACCAGGAGCAAGAAGATTCGAGAAATATATCGATCAATTTGAATTCTTTCTTTGCTAAGTTAGGACAAATGAGAGTCTTTCAAAGAATGACATTTAGTAGAAGTTGAAACTAATGGGTCCGAAACATGACTACAATGGTAAAAACATAGTGGCCGTAAGATACAAAACAAAACTATGACTATTGTGACATACCAACCCAAGTTGGAAACTTCCCCACTAACTTGTTGCATGGAAATGACAGCATAGTTGTTTCGTATTTATTACATCAAAATAAAGTCTGATAAATCTCATACGGTGATGGCAACAAATCCCATTGTGTTATTCGATCACTCGGACACTTTGAAGTGTTTAAGTCGCAGAACATCCATGTCTGGGTTCTTGAAGTTGCCGTATTTCCGAGAACCATAATATTTACCCCAGTTGAATGCCCTATATTTGGCAGGGTTTTGCTCATTTGTTAGCTCCTCAATAGGCTCCATCACCACGTAGTACGCTGGGTTGAAGAAGAATGGAATGGAAAATCTCTCCCTCTCGGAGTTAACCTTTGCCCTATGCACCAAACTCACATACTTCTTATTACTCCATACCTGGAACCAATGGTCATATGCCGCAGAGAGTTAGCCAATGGTGAAAACAAGCTCATTTAATAATTAGGTTTTTGTGATTTTGCGAGAACTTCAAATAAATATGGCGGACTTGATGAATGGTACCTCAAGCATGTCTCCAACATTTATAACATAAGCATTGGGAACAAATTTGACCGGAATCCACTCTCTGTCAAATGTTCGTTGTGCTTCAAGACCTCCAGCATCATCTTGAGAAAGAATGGTCAAGGCACCAACATCTGTGTGCTCGTGAGTGCCAAGAGCCAGCTTAGGAGTGGGGCAAGGGGGACAGTGAATGAGACGACCCATGCTAGTGTGGTCCTTGAAGAAACCATTCAAACGTTGCCTTGGTAATCCTAAGCTCATGGAGATGAGCTCCATCAACCTGAATGAAAGTTTTTCCATTTCTTGACCATATTCTTCACATACCTCCCTGTTGATTGAAATCAGCTACTATTTAGATCACATAGATGACAATTGGTACAAGCAGCACATAAGCTAAACACAACTTGAAGAAGATCTTATTTTTGTGGTTAAACTATTAGAAAATTAATAGAAAGTGTACCTAAAGTCAGCAGGATATTCCGGCCAAGAGTGAATCAGCTCTCTTCGTGCCGTATCATCGAGATCGTACGACATTGGAGTTCCAGTTTGTTTTTCCAAAGGAAAATCAAACACCTCTTTCCAGTCGTCAATGTTCTTCGCAAATTCTTCGTACCCGTAATCATACGGCTTCACACCACCGATATCCTTCCTCAACTTCCTCTTCTCCTCCGTCGGCTGGGCAAAGAACTTCTTCATTGCCACCTCGAACTTGGCATGGAGCTCCAACGGCACCCCATGGTTTATAACTTGAAATGCTCCCCACTTTTCGCATGCCTCGTCAATCTCTGCAACCACGGTACTAATGTTGCCCGAGAGGTCGACGACTGGGAAGTCATTGGCTTGGGTGGAGGCTGCAACACACTCTGCCATGCCTAGAAGTGTTGTCTTTGTTTAGCAATATGAAGGAGAATTGAATTCTTATGAAGGCTGGGATACTAACTTCACAATGTTTGATGTGAGAAACGAAGGCTTGAGGAGACAACCTTATATAGATGGAGATTTGGGACCATCCACAAGATAGACTATGGACGACGTGCATTATTTAAATTTGCTTGTACAGCGCCACCTTGTGTAAACATGATTCGCATTAGGACCTAACTTTCAACCACAGCCTGTATTAGTGCTGGCCTCTGATCTATGAGGGTCAAAACCTATGGGTCCAAACCATTACAAATTTTACTGTGTGCGTCATATGGGATATATATGAAGCTTATAAACATTTCTCCTGCTGGTCTCGTACAAAACATGTTTTAGTTAAGAAAAAGGGGTTTCGTGAAGAACTTGGCGCATATGCCTAAAGCTTCTGTAAATCTGTTGCTCGGTCCTCTACATTTTTCCGATGAGAACGTTAAGTTCATAAGCTAACTGCATCAATAGTAAGGTTTGTGAAGGCTAATTTCTTACTAGTATGGCGTAGTAGCCAGTTCACAAGCTTGAGTTAACGGGGACAACGGACTTGTGTGTGCAATAAAGGACATTACGGAATATAAACAACATATCTAAAAGCTAAAATTCTTAATGCATTTCTTATAAAACGCTGCTAAAAGCTGCCTTTAATTAGGATAAATCACTACATTAATCAATTTGAAGCATACCATTAAAAGACTAAATAGAGCAAAGAATTAGTGTCGGACATGCATTAATGAAAACCTTTTTTTGGTGAAAGGCACTCCTCCTATTATTTACTATACCAATTACTGGAGCAAATATTTAGTATACCAATTAAGTGCACAAAGACTGTAATGACCAAAAAGAATGACGATCCCTAAATATATGTAAAATGGCTTTTTAAAGGGGAATGACCAGAATTCGACGGCTGACCTTATTCACATGCTATGTAGTTGGTAGCTTAAGACCATGCCAATGGTGGAATACATCCTAGAATACACAGGAAAAAAGTCCTCTTTACACCAATAATTGCTTTGAGTTTGTCTATTTTATTCATACCTATCAGCTCTTGTCCCACACGGTTGGACCACATATCACATGAAGATTTGATTAATGGTGGGTGGATTGTACCTGCAGCTCCAAGATCTTTAGTGACAATTTAAATGCAAAGAAGAACGTTACGTTTATGAAATCCGTTCTTAAATATCTTATACTAAAATCTGAAAAGCTTGTAATCTGGCATGTGCTGATGACGTGCATCATTCGAAAGTGAATAGATTATCATCAGTGAATCGTCGCATGTGATGTGTAATTAACAAACTTGCAAGCCAGGTTTATTTTAAGAAATGTCTATTTTCACAGTTTAAAAAAAATATTCTTAACTTTTAGTGACTATCGGGGTATCAAAGGGAGAATTTTTTTTGCTACTACCCGAGTTGAAGGAATCTTCCTCCTACTCTCCATATAGTGACAATTAATGATTGCTAAATCATTCTAGTGGCTTTTATTTAGTGACGCTAAAAAAGTGGTTTTAAGAATTATCGCTGAAAGTGTTGATAGAAAAGTCACTAGAGACATTTAGTGACTATTAATTGTCACGATATATGGGGTTAGAGGAAGATTCATTCAACCGGGGTAGCAGCCAAAGTTTGTTCATCAAAGGGTGCTCACCTAGTTTTAAGTTGTCTAAAATGAGTCTCAAACTCAACTTACATACGAGTCAGGTACTTGAGGTGAATTTTCTTATTACGAATCTCCAGCCAGAATCTGAACTCATTTTAGACAAATATACGTACAACTACGAATCTGAACATAGCTTTGTGCAGTTACTTGGTGTCACTTCGAAAGGACGGATTACATATGTACGACTACGAATCTGAACACATTTTTCTTGCATGAAGGTACAAAGATAACTATTTGACAAGCATCAGGGAAAATAGCTTTGTGGTTTTAAGAAGGCTTAATTGCACTATAAATCCTGAGTTTGACAACAAATTGCAACCAAAAATCCAAGTTTTACAACTCTGACACCCAAAGTTTGCAGTATGTTCTAATCTCAGGATTTTACTGATGGTGGTCATTGAATCCGTTAGTTGTTGGTGAAATTTTTGTCTCTTCCAATCACTTCTGGCCAAACCCTTCTTCATCCGCCGCCACTTACTTTCTCACCACCTTCTGCCACAATTTGCCCCTTTACCATCACCAACTCCTCTAGACACTAACACGCACCCTGTAACATGCAACACACACGTGCACGTGCACGCGCACACACATACACACCCCGTGACACCCACCCACACACACATACTAAGAATCCAAACCCACACACATGCACATAGCCACACCCCGTCACCCCCCCTCCCACCCCCACACCCACATACACTTACAGACTTTAATTTTGAATTTGAATTTAGTTTTGCTCAGCGTGGGTTATCTGTGTGTGTGTGTGTGCGCGCGCGTTGGGAGGGGGTGTTACCCTGGTGTGCCTTCTGTGTTTTTAGGGTGGGTGATAAGGTTTGTTCGGTGATTTGGAGAAGGTAATGATGGTGGTGAGGTGGAGAAGTTGAGTGTTGGCGGAGGAAGAAATATTGAGCAGCAGTGGCCATGGCGGGAGGAGCCATAGCCATGATGAATCGAGGTGGAGGTGGCTATGGTTAAGGCTGGCGAAGAAGAAGGAGAAAGAGAATGAAAAGGAGAAATTACCATCTCATTCTTCCTCTCCTTTGATCTCGGCTGTCAATATTGCTTGAAAATTTTTACTACTTACAAAAGCTTAAAAGAAAAAAATTGAAACACAAATACCCTTAAAAAGTAATAGAATAGTTGACTCGTGTTAGTAAAATCCTGAAATTGCAACATATGGCAAATCTTAAGGCCTTGAGTTTCAAGTTGAAAATTAACTTTGAGGTTTTAGTTGCAATTATTTGGCAAAGATAAGGTCTAGAGTGCAATTAAACCTTTTAAGTATACCACGAATATTCTAACCTTTTAGATGGATTTCATTTCTTTTCGTGAAGTTGGGTCAAGAAAAACAGGATATAACCAGTGGTGGAGTCAAAAACTTTATATGAGGTAGGTGAAGCTTAATGTTGTTATCAGAGATAAAATAATGTTATATAGTTTGTACGTGCATTTTATTTTAAATGTTAAAATCAATCAGGTATCCTGAAAAGAATAATCATTTTGCTATAAATTTATAATGACAAATAGAAATAGAAGATGAAGTGTTAGAATTTCTTATATTGAAAAAAGAAATATTGGCTTCAAAAAGGTTCTCAAGATACACTTTTTCTCAAAGGGCACCAAAGCAATAAAATCATAAACATAAGCATCATCTTATCTATACTCTATATATTTGGATTTGATTGACATCTTCTATACCTTCCAAACCCCAAATCCTATTTTCTTGAATTCTTACAACTTTAAAATAGAGCTTAATAGGTAATAAATTTTGATTGGCCACAAAATAAATTATAACCCCATGAACTCTAATCATCCAACCCCATGACCTCCATTCTTCTATTTTATTATTAATTAATACAATTTTCGTACATAGTACGAGATTTTAACTAACACCCTTCTCGTGCGTAGCACCGAATTTTAGCTAGTAATATATGTATTTGAATTTGGTTAAGGTATCTTATATGTCTTCCAAGTTCAACCCCCTAATCTCATTTTTTGAATTCTTGTAATTTTAAAATTGCACTAAATAGGTGTTAAATTTTCATTTGTTATAACATAAATTCTAACTTATGAACTCCTCTACGATTTCTCCTCCCTCACTTCATTACTAACTACCTCCATATCTGTACGTAGTACACGGGAGTTTAGTTGGTATTATCAAAAATAATTTCTTGCAAAAGGGTGGATGTAGGCACGTGCCTCTGTCCATGAGAACGTGTCATTTCGCGCTGTCCATGAGAACGTGTCACTTCGAATGGATAGATTTTGTACTTTCAACTATGAGTCTGAACACATTGTTCTTGATCGAAAGTACAAATATAACTATTTGACAAGCATCGGAGAAGATAGCTTTGATTTTAGGTATATCAGGAATAGTTTAACCTTTTAGATGGGTTTCTCTTGGTGAAGTTATGTCAGCAAAAACAGGATTGACCAATTTCAAGGGAAAATACCAAAAATATTTAACAGTTAGCACAATCGGCAAAATCAAAGGATAACATAAAGGCAAGGAAAGATATGCAAAGGATGTACACATAGACAAAATTGTATCCTGTAATGATCAATGGGAAGATTGTAAAGCCAAAAATCTTAAACATAAATAGGTAAGATCCAGATAGAACAAGTATGTCACCAGGTCAAAAAATTGAAACTCCCAGAAGTCGCGGAACAAATATATCTCATTGCTGCAATTGTTCGAGTGTAAGTTACATAATGAAAAGCCATGAGTATCATGTCTTTATGGAAAGACTTATTTTCTTGTAAGTCAGAGAATGAAAAGCCAAGAGTGGCAAAAAGCTTCTCAAAATTTTGTTGGAAGGGAACCAAAATAACAAACCATTAACCAAAAACAACTTATTGCCGATGGATAGAGGTAAGCACGTGGCTCTTCCCTCCCCCACTGGAAACAACTTTTCTAGAATTGCTGAAGTGAGAAAAATAGCTGCTCAAACACCTCTACCAGCCAACTTTTACTCTGTAATGTCAAGTCATGCCATTTGCATAAGTTTTCTTCTCCACTGACTGGTAATTTATGTTTCTGCTAGAATAAATTCATCGCATTTTAACAGATGACGTGATATAACATGTTACATGATATTAGAGGAAGAGGAAGATAGAGAAATGTTATGCATTTCTGGTGTGATTGAGATGGTGTATACAAAGCTCAATTTATAGAGCAAAATGAGAGGATTGAGTAAAGAGGAAGAGCCTAGCTTATCTAGGACCTATGGACCTATATTTACATAACAATTTTACATTAACATCCCCCCTCAAACTTAAGGTGGTGGACATAAAACCAACTTAAGTTTGGAGGTTAATGATTGGTGTCATGTTTGAGGTGAATGACGACCCTTCAAAGCATTAAAATCCAAATGTAGATCCCATAGTGAAACAGATGATCTGAGCGATGCCGCTGTAAATCAATGTTCCTGATGCGGCTACCGGTGAATATAGAGTACAGATCCAGCGATCAAGAGATTAGAGATTCTAGGGCGGTTTCGGGTGATCCATAAAGACAGATCCAGCGACCAAGGAATTAAAGGTCTTGGGGCGGTTGGTGGTGATCCAAGAGGACAGATCCAGCGACCAAGGGATAAGAGGTCCTGAGGCGGTTTCTGGTGATCAGAAAGTATGGATCAACGACCAAGGGATTGGAGGTCCTCGGGCAATTTCTGCTGATCCGAGAGGACAGGTCCAGCCACTAAGGGATTAGAGGTCCTTGAGCGATTTCTGGTGATCCAAGAGGACAGGTCCAATGACCACAATCAGTGAAAGTCTTGGCATGATTTTGGATAATTTCGGGGTTAAGATCCAAAGACCGTGGTGAATGACAGTCTTGGCATGATTCTGTTGATCCTGAGGTTGAGTTCCAACGACCACAGTAGAGTGAGGATCTTGGCATGATCACCGATGATTGATCCAACGACCACGATCAGTGAAGGTCTTGGCATGATTTTGGATAATTCTAGGGTTGAAATCCAATGACCGCGGTGAATGACGGTCTTGGCATGATTCCCGACATTCTGAGGTTGATATCAAACGACAAGGGTAAATGAGGGTCTTGGCATGATTCCAGGCAATCCCAGGGTTGAGATATAACGATCCTAGTGAATAGTGCTCTGAGATACCTCTTGTATCTCTCTATCCTTGTTCTTTTCTCCTCTCTCACCTTTCACCCCCCCGAACAATTTTTGTCTAACCTCACTCTCCCTTGTTCATTCAAGGGATACAAGGGAGAAGTTGGATGAACAACAGAGTTGGCCATTTTGCCAAAGAAGGGGAGATGGCAAAGGCGACAGGGAGGTTGACCATGCGAGGCAAGTGATAGTGATGTGGGTCCCGTTTGGTACACATTCATGGTAGCGGTGATGTGGGCCCAGTTTGGTACACATTCATGGTAGCAGTGATATGGAGTTGTGGTGGTTTGACAGGCACAAGAAGGATGGTGTTATGATGTTCGGCAATAGGAAAGACAATCGCCGTTGATCAACGATGGCGTCGAGAGGATCATGAGTGATTGCCGATGCTAGGGAGTCACGGTCAAAAAGCAGCGACGATGTTCATATTAGCATAACGACTAATTGTGTACGCTATGATGGACGGCGGTAAAAGGATTAGATTGACAGTTGGTTTGCCATATTTTGCGTCAAAATTCCTTTGTTATATTCTGGGAACTTCTTTTTTTGTCTTTTTTATTTAATTTTTATGCGCCTGACCGAAAAGAACCATTTTAGTTTTAAATAAATTATTATAAGTGTGAACCAGATCTAGAGAGAAAGAAAATGGGTTTTACTGAGAAGAAGGTGGGGCACCTGTCAGTAGCAGATCGGCACAAGTCGCGGCATGACATCAACGGTGGTTGGCTGGCGAGGGCGGTGGTGGTTCGTCGGTGACCGCTGGTGATCGATTATTGGGGGAGATTGCCGGCGAAAAAATGTGGTAGAGATGCACCGGCGGTGATTGATGAGGTCAGATCGGCAAGAACAGACTGGTCGGTGGTGACGCCGGTGGTAGATGGTGACGGTAAGCGACTAAGCGCCAATTTGGACATCGACGGTGGTGGTGTGTTCTGGGTCACAATCGGCGATGATATTGGTGAGTGATCTCGACGCTGCGACGGTTGGTAGATGTGCCGACGACGACATTGGTGGGTCTAAATTTTGAGGCGGTGGCCGCCGGTCAAATAGCGGTGGTATCGTGATGAGGTCGTGGGTGACTAGGTGAGGCCATGGGTTGGGTGATGATCAGGTGATTTGGTGGTTCGGTAGTGACACGATGGTGACAGGTCAGCAGATCGTGGCAGATGGGATTTTTTGTTTCTGTGAGGATCGATGTTGGTGATCATGGCGGGTGGTGTGGCCCTGTTGTGGTGTTACGATGAGGCCGTGGGTGGTTGTTACGGGTGTTAATTTTGGTGATTGAGACATGGAGTTACTTTCAGTTGGTGGTCATTGGTAAGACCACCGGTGGGGGCATGATGGTCCGGTGTTCTGGGTGAGAACTGATGGTGTCAGGTGAGTGGACAGGTGGTGACTGGTGGTGGCCCGAGTCCAAGAGACCACCACCAGTAGTGGCTCTGATACCATGTTACATGACATTAGAGGAAGAGGAAGATAGAGAAATGTGATGCATTTCTTGTGTGATTGAAATGGTGTATACAAACCTCTATTTATAGAGCAGAATGAGAGGATTGAATGGAGAGGAAGAGCCTAGCTTATCTAGGACCTATGGACCTATATTTGCATAACAATTTTACATTAACATAACATATATATGTGATTTATGTAAGGAAGTATGTAATGCTAACGAGAACTAAAGTACTACTTCCAGAGACAACAAATCTTCTGTTGGGGTAAATGTTTCTTTCACGCTAGAAATTAGGCAGAACTGAATTCAAGCACTGTCCTTCAAATGGTGAATATGGGTTGACTCTGGTGTTGGATTTTGTGGAAACAACATTAAGCTGCCCTTTTCACTTTGGAAAGATTCAATTAATATGATGTTTTGCTTTTGACATGGTTCGTAGACTTGTGGTGCCCATCACCAGGACACGCTGCGACAGGTCCCCCGACTTAGAGGTGTCAAATGGGCCGGCCTAGCCCAAGCCCATCGGGCCTTCAGCAAAATGGGCCTAGGCCAGGCCAAAGGGGCTGCCAAACGGGCTGGGCCAGAATGTGGGGATATCTGGGCCCAGTCCAAGCCCAAGCCCTAGGCCCAATATTTAGGGTCGAGCTTAGGCTGGGCCCGGGCCCAATTTTTTTTACTTTTTTTTTTTTGCTTTTTCTTGTTATTCAAGGTAAAGGCTTTAATTACGGTAAAAATAAATTTCTAATGACTGTATTACGTAGAAAAGTCTAAATTTTTAAAGAATGTCATAAATAAAGCTAATAGAAGCTCATTTTGAGAGCTTTTACTGTTGTGTGTTCATGCAACTTTTCTTTATCCTCATGTTATGAATAAACTTCTTTAATATTTAACTGAGACAACTTATTCTTTCTACTAGTTGAAAAAAAAAGCATAGAAGAATTTTGGACACTGCTGAACTACGCTACCTATATATACACATTTATAGGTGTAAATTTTATATATTACCTAATTTCAATTTCTTTACAGCAATCAAAAGATAGACGTCATAATCACTGGGATAAGGTTTGAGAAAGAAGAAGCAGCAGCAAAAACCCAGTTAAGAAGCATGAAAATAAAGTAGCAGAGGAAAGAAGGAAGTAGCAAAAACAAGAACGAAGAAGCATGAAAAGAAAGAAATGGAAAAAAGAAGAAGCAGCATTAAGAGGGTCTAAAAATGTTCTGGAGAATGATCTCCAAAGTAACAAACTGTTTTTGCCCAATATATGCCATATACCCTTCAAAGGTGTGCTACATCGTGCTGGGAAGACCAGAGGATAAAAAATGTAGACCATCTTTCTATCTTTTACTTTAGTAGATATACAAAATAATCAGCCTAAATACAACAATACATCACAGAGGAAATGCTGCCAATTCTTATTTCACTTTCTTGGCCCGTTTGTGAAAGGAGCTTTTGCATACGAAGTTATATATGCCCTGACCAAAAAACAGGTAGGCAGAAGATGAAGAGTAGTAGGGCCTATATTGTGAGAGATTTTGCTACATACAAAGATTCACATTAAACTAAAATTCCAATTACATATTAAATATGACCTTGCAGGTCAAACTGGGATAAAAATAATGAGTACAATTAAAGTTTATATATAAAGGGTTGTTCTAAATATCCACAAAAAAATCAGAAGAAAAAGATTGAACGCAACATAGCAAGTAATTGGGCCAGCCCAGAATTTGGGCCCTAAAAAAGTGGGCAAGCCCAGAATTTGGGCCAAAACCGGGCCAATTTCGAGCCGGGCTTTTTTAGATCCGGGCCTGGCCCGGGCCATTTTTCCTGAAACCTTGGCCTGGTCCAAGGCCCTAAAAATTTGGGCCTGCACTATTCATACCAGGGCCAAGCCAGCCCGAGCTTTTTCGGGCGGGGTCGAGCTAGGCAGCGGGCCGCCCGGCCAGTTTGACAACTCTACCCCGACTACTTGATTATTTCAGCCAAATCTTGACTCTACTGTTTAGCCGAGGATGGTGTGGGGGCGTTGAATGTGATGTATTTCTGAGGTGGGTTGTTCGAGCCTCTTTGCTACCACGCCGTGCTATTGTTAATTTAAAACCAAAAGCTGCTACAAGAAATTTTACTTCAACTCTGTTTTTAGTGACAAACATATGGTATTGTTTATTTTTAGTTGCACATCTGATTTTGGCGGGATGGTTGAGGAGCCTATTAGCGATGGACATTGAGATGGTCAATCCTAATTAAATCTGGTTGTTAGGTGTTTGACAAGTAATCAAAACTGATTAAATCAGGTTTCAAAGTTGAAAATTGGTTAAATCATAATGTAAAGAAACGAGAATTATGAATTGAGTTCTTTTTCATAATCAGATTTGACCAAGTAAAGTACCCGAGTATATCTCTATAAATGGACCTTTAGCAAATTTTAGTCGAATAAATTAGATAAAGTAAAAAATAGACCAAAGTTGTGAATCAGGCCAATCACCGCTCATCATCGCCACAAACAAATTCTTCAAAATAAATTAATCACAAAAATGATGCTCCATCGAGCTCCACAACAACAAGTATCACAATGCAATTGGTTCAATTGAGATTTAAAATTTGATGAAAACATAAAAACCAATTCGGATTTGACATAGAAAACAACAAAGGATTTCCATCAAATCCAAAACTATCATTGATATGTAGCTAATCAACAGATAGTGGAAACTCAACATCGAGGGATAGAAAGTCGAATCCACCTTAGAATCTAATCTCAATCGAGTCTCTTTTTCTAGCCAATTACTTTTGAATTTGATATTTGAATAGGAAAGACAACTACTCTTTTTGGTGGGAACTTGGCTTTTTCCATCTTCAAATGGTGATTTCTACTAGTCAATCATTTATCAGACGTTAGATTCCTCGGTTGTTGAGCCAGTCATGATCACTTTCGGCCCAATTTTGTGGCAAATTAGAGTAACTTGATTTTATTTTTCTTTTACGCCAAGGATTATTAAGATGTACTCTCTCTGTTCTTAAAAAATTAATTATATTTTTTATTTAGGTCGTTTTATAAAAATTGATCACTTTCAAATTAGAAAAGATTCGGTTAGTATTTTTACATTTTTACTATTTTTATACTTTTTATTATTTTATTTTTCTCACCACATTTAATTCTCTACCAACTCATTTTCTCTCTCATGACTCACCACTTTACACTTTTTTATTCTATTTCTCTCTACACATTTAACACTCTACCACCCAATTTTTTCTATCATGTCTCACTCTCTTTCCCCCTATTTCTCAAGGGTAAAATGAGAAAGACACACATTATATAACTTAATATACGTGCAAATTCAAATAAATCACTTTTTAAAGGATACATTTTTAAAAGACAGAGGGAGTAGTATATTCGTCACATTTGAGCACTGTTACCACTGCTTTTGTAACAAAACCTACAAAGTTAAGTCAATATGTTTTGGATTCATTCATGTGACTAACAAAACCTACAACTACAACTTATCATACTCTAAAAAAAAAATGATTTAAACTCGGATGTTCAGGCTCGAACGAGCACTTGCCAAGCAACGTTGATGCTAACCAACGTTAAGAAAGGTGGACAGTTCCTAAATGATGCTAAATGTTTATCAAACTAAAGGACAAAACAGACACGGGGACACAGAAGTGAAGCTGGTACAATTTTCAGCAATTAAGTTAGACCAAAAGGTCAATATCTAAGGCCACATCATCCCCTCGTCGCTTTCCACCAACCTCGTATGACAAGATCTGATGGGAGGTAAGAAAGTATATTGAAAGTATATTTTTCCCACCGTTTCCTGTGATGGCATGGCATGTAAAGCAGTAAAGGCGCAAAGCTACCAACTACTTGGCATGTGAATAGGCCAGCCTGTCTACCTCTCCAAAATGGAACAACAAAACCCAGCTCTTTTGATTGTTTTACCAAGATTTCAATCCGGCGTCAACGTGAGTACCAAGATTCCCTTATGTAGCTTGTGTGCATCTGATCTAGACGTAAAACGTGGCGGATTTAGGGGTTTTCGATTATAGCCTCAGTTGGGTAACATGTGGTCACTTGTGTTCAGTGTACTTAGTTTATTAACTTTCTGGCTTGAGGTAGATCAGTTTCAGTATTTTGGTTTGTCCCCGTTGCAAGAAGCTTTTAATAGTGAGGGGCCGTTTCTAGGAATCGCTAGCTAAATTTTCATCTATTAGAACTGTCTTCTATATTTTTTGGCGCTCTCATTGCGAAAATGTGTATTCTCTTTACTATATGTTCCTTTAAGACAATGTTCCAATTAAAGGAAGCTTTTAATAGTGAGGGACCATTTCAAATAATCGCTAGCTAAATTTTCATCTATTAGAACTGTGTGCTACATTTTTTGGCCCTCTCATTCTGACAAGTTGTATTCCCCGTGCTTTATCTTCCTTTAAAACAACTTTTACATTCGCTTTGACAATAAAAATTCGTAAAAGTTGCATTCCTCACTCGCTTGGGCGGCTTTAATGGAAATCTTTACATTTACCTTAATGAGGATTACTAGAAGGATGCTTTTGCCCATGGACTTTGTGGGCTAGTTCACAAATGATAAATGAACACAAAAGTCTGTTTGTCTTCTTCATGCGGATGTAAGAATTCCGAAAGCAGAAAATTCACTAGAAGAAAAAATATTTTTAGCGATGAATTTTTGACAGCGAAATGGTATCCGTTGCTGAAAATCATTTGCTATGCATTCATCCAAAACAATTGGCTATACGCTGAGATAGCACTCAAAACTCAATACCGTATGGTGCTTCCCCTTAAATTAATGTCTACTTTAGGGATTGGGAAACTACTAAATAGAAGGGTCGAAGAAAGCCTGGTCCAACCGAGCTCCGCTAAAATGGAAGAGAACACTGATAATGGCAATTTTCAGCAATTAAGTTAGACCAAAAGGTCGCCAAAGTTGTGAGACCTGTTGAAGGTTCTCGATAAATGTAAAGATCATGCATAATGGCTGTTTTGAGATTGCTATCAGGGGAAGTAGGTGATATGGTGCACATTTTTCTCATTATCAACAACTGAGTCTAAAGCATCACGTCGTTTGTCATTTACTTCATGTGTTCTCTGGAGGAAGAAGAATGTGTCACTTTGTGAGGATGGATAATATACTTAAAACTATGAATCTAAACACATTTTTCTTGCCTGGAAGTACAAATATAACTATTTAGATGGGTTTCATTTTCTTTTGGTGAAGTTTGTGTCAACAAAAATAGATATAACCAAAGTCTATAGAAAATACCAAGAATATTTAACACAATTGCAAATATTAAGGAAAAATCAAAAGATGACAAAAAGGTAAAGACAGATCTGCAGTGAATGGGCATATGGACCATACTTAGAGGTGTCAAATGGGCAGAGCTTGGGCCGGCCCAGCCCAAGCCCATCGGGCCTCCAGCAAAACGGGCCGGTGCCGGGCCAAGGGGTTGTCAAACGGGCCGGGCCGGGCCAGATTCTGGGGATATCTGGGCCCAGGCCCTAGGTCAACATTTAGGGTCGGGCCCAAATTATTTTTTTTGCATTTTCTTGTTATTCAAGGTAAGGGTTTTAATTATAGTAATTTGTTGTTATTGTTTAAGCAAATTGTACTCTAGGCATGTCCAATATTCACAATTTAACGAACCAAATCTTTATCATTTTATTTCATTATAAATCATATGCATTGAAGATAAATGTGTTTATAGGCCCTCCTCCTTTTATCCGGGCTTGGGACCGCCTGCTTGTAAACAAACAGGCGAAGTTACTTATTTTTTTTTATATATACAAAAAAATATCTATCTTGCTTGTAAAAACTTATTAGATATATATATATATATATATATATATATATATATATATATATATATATATATATATATATATATATATATATATATATATATATATATATCTGTGTGTGTGACAAAAAACTATATTTTGTGAGAAATTTTATTCTTAAAAGTTAAGAGAAGAAAAATAAAAAGAAATTACCTAATCATCCAGAAGTACTTCAACATCCGAGTCACTGCTCTTCCTATCATCAATCGGTTTATCTTGCTCGCGGTATTTCGCATCAAGATAATCCTTCCAACATACACATAGCTCGAGCGACTCGGGGTTAAGACGACTCCTCCTGTCATCCAAAATCCTCCCGCTCGCTGAAAATGCCGACTCTGAAGCAACCGTGGAGGCTTGCACTGGCAGTACATCCCGTGCAATTTGAGCTAAAGTTTTATACATGTTTTGATTTTGTTTCCAAAAATTTAACAAATTAAAATTAACCTGTTCTTGCATTGATAAATCACCATAATGATCAGTATTTGAATATACACCAATCTCATTAAAAGAAGAAAAAGTAGACGAACCAGTACCTTCACCTGGTAGTTGTCTTGCTACTAGATGTTCAAAGCCCTTAAGGTATGGCGCATAATACCTCTCAGCAGTCGATGATGAAGCTCGTCCGCGCACGTCAGCAGAATTACGATAGAGGTTGAACAGTTCCTCAAATGTCTTGCTCACTTTCGCTGTGAGTGCGGTTGTATCCTCTACTGGGTAGCACATTAATATCGATATCTCTTGTATCGAGACGTTCACGCCATGCAACTTTAACCTAGGATCTAAACAAGTAGCAACAGCAAAAACAACAGGCAGTTCACTCCAATATTTATTAAATTTTTTATCCATCACTTTTACTATTTCCTCAAAGGGTCCTATATATCTCCATTTTGTTAACATTGTAGCCATCTTGAGAATTTCTATTACAGCGAGAGGAGAGGTGGGATAGTACGTACCAGACAATAAATTGGTAGACGTGCAAGCCGGCTGTAGAAAATGCGTATAGACTTCTCTGTATGCCAGAATGTGTAAAAGCATATGGTATGTAGAGTTCCACCTGTGGACCACATCTGTAACTGCTCTCCTGCGAGGCATATTATATTCAACACACAACGTTTTAAATTGTTGTGTTCTCGGACTCGAACTATTAACATACGCCTGTCATACCCCTCATTTTGACAAGAATATCTCCTGCAGCAGCTAAACCATCTTGAACAATTAAATTAATTATATGACAAACACAACGAACATGAAATAATTTACCAGAAAGTACAGGTTTGAGGCTCTCCTGTAAAGCATCAACAGCAGTTGTATTGTTAGAAGCATTATCAAAACTAATACTCATAATCTTATCCTTTAATTTAAACGTGGTACATGCTTTTAATATAATACTAGCAATGTTCATTCCATCATGCGGAAAAGGAAAGAGCTCGAAAGCGATGATTCTCTTGTGCATAATCCAATCTGCATCAATCCAATGGGCCGTCACACAAGTATAACTAACAAAAGTAAACGGAGATTGCCAAATATCAGAAGTAAGACTAACTTTACCGTCAAATTTATCGAAATAATCGATCAGGCGTGCTTTAGCAGCATTATACTGTCGGAGTGCATCGGATCTAGTTGTGTTTCTATGAACCTTTTTGTACAAAGGTTGAACGTATGTATTCATATATCTAGAGTGCTTAGCATTATCGGCAAAAGAAAAGGCTTGTTCATCATGAATAACAAATTCAGCGAGACCGTCTCTTTGCTCTCGCTGATTATAAACAAATAACTTACCGTCAAAAGATAACTGCGTTTGGGTAGGTTCGACGTGGCCTTGTCGAGGTGCACACTGAGGGTAATGCCTGTTAAGATGTCCATTACCACTACCAGACGAAAATAATTTAGCACAGTACTTACATCGAGCTTTTCGGATGCCGTCCACCATAACTTCATCAAAGTGATTCCAACACTCGACTTTCTTTTTTTTTTCCTTTTGGACTTCTGGCTCATTACCGGAGGCATTGCTCGGCCCTTCTTCATCATGACCAGGCATAGGGTTAAGATTATGCCACGGAGTAGTAGCTTCGCCAACCGAGCTGCGTCCTTGACTATAATGCGGGGGGTCTTGATCAGGCGTGTATTCAAAATCTGGAATGTTTTGATTGAACTCCCAATTGGCTTGGGTATCTATCATACAGCCTGTACTCATTCGTCCAGGAACGAATGGTTGTGGTGGTGCTTGGATTGGTGTTTGTGATGGCCGTGGTGCTGGCGCTCGTGGTGGTGGTGGTATTTGTGATGATGATGATATTTTTCGTGATGATGATCCACGCTTCAGTTTCTTCAGTAATTTAGCCATATTTGACGCTAAACTTTTTTACTAGATTGAAAAATAAAATTAGTAAGAGTAACTAAATACACAAGTATAAGAGCAGTAATTAATAATTAGAAATAACAATTAAAAGAATTAAAGAGTAACAAATGAATCACTGTAAAAAAGTAATTCGAAATTGGAGAGAGTTAGTAATTAAAAAAAATTAGTAATAGTAATTCATAAATATAAAAATTCACTAATTACTAATTACTAGACAAAAGAATTAGAGAGTAACAAATTAATAAGAGGAATGGTTAGTAATTAAAATTTAGCAAAAGTAGTAATTAGTAAACAAGAGTAATAATATGCAAGAGTACTAATTAGTAAATAAGAGTAGTAATTAGCAAGAGTAGCAAAGCTTGTAGAAATGTAGAATGTTTATATAAAAGAGAGTAAGAAGATTGGTGTGAAAAATTAGAGAGAAATGGTGTGAATTTATAGATTTTTAAAACTTCACAAAAGACCAAAATACCCCTAAAAACTATCTGTTTATAGTTGTTGGGGAGGGTAAGGGTGTAAAAACTTTAAAAGAGTTGAAAAAATTAACTTGGACCAAAATACCCCCAAAACTAGCCGTTATTTAGTTGTTGGGGGGGGGGGGTAAAAGTGGAATTTAGGAGAAAAAGGGGGAATAAATCCTTTGGGGGGAAAGAGGGGGAAAATATGAATTTGAAAAGTAAAGAGGGGGGCCAGATTCGGGCCAAACCCGGGCTTTTTCAGGGCCACGGTTCGGGACGGACAAAACCAGAGCTTTTTCGGGCCGGGCCTGAACCGGGCTTTTTTTTTGGAAATGCAGGCCTGATCCAGGCCCTAATCCCTAAAAGGGCGGGCCTATGCTGTTCATGAAGGGTGCCGGGCCAGCTCGGGCCAGAAAGGGGCCGGGTCGGGCCAGCCTGCGGGCCGCCTGACCCATTTGACAACTCTAACCATACTACATCCTGTAGTGATCGATGGGCATATTGTATCGCCAAAAGCATTTTACACATTAGATAAGGTCCACATACAACGAGTATATCAGTGGGTCAAAAGATTGAAAGTCCTAGATAGTTACTCAACAAGTTTCGATCATTTCCGAACACTGCATAGCATTTTCAGGGCGTTCACACAATCGATCAATTTCTGTATGATTTGATTTCTCCTTGAAGATAAAGATCCTTTATTGGCCCACAAAATCGACCTAGGTAAATCCACGAATCCAATTGGATTATTCCTTTCTCACTACCAGTTGATCCTCAAGACCTATCCCCCTTTTGCCTCATCAACTAAATTTATTCTTAGATCTTGTTCGTGAGATAGGAAAAAAAATTAACTTTATAAGTTCTTCTAATTCTTATGTATACTAAATGCTACGATATGTTTTATTAATTTAATGTTTCATTTTCTTTTAGTCGAAGCAAGAAAAGCACTTTGTTATCTGTTAGAAAATGAGAGAAATTTCTATTTTATTTCTTAAATTAAATACCCAATACAATATTAAAAATAATATTGGGAGGATGGAAACGAAAATGTCGTGGCTTTTCCTCCCTTTCATTTTTCATAAAATTGTCGGAACAAAAAGCGATATGGAAATATTTGGTACATAAAGCGAAGATCTAATACTCATAGATATAGATTTAGATATACATCAATAAATAACTAAGGGCTAATTACACCTATGTCCCTAAGGTTTGTGGGTAATTACACGCGAGGACACAAAGTTTCAAAATGTAACATTCCGTGACCAAACGTGTTTCAAATGTATCAGTCGTGTCCATCCGTCAGGGTTCCGTCCAAAAAGTGTATTTTTTTCCTGATGTCATCCATGCGTATTTTCTAAATGACAAAACTACCCTTGTATATATTGAATAATTTTTAAAGTTTTTAAATTAAAATTTTAAACATTGATTTGAATATTAGGGTTTTAAAACCCTAAAATTGGTGAGTTCCTTATGTCTTTTTCATTGATTTGAACATATCAAATTTTTGGGGGAGAATGAGTAGATCAAAATTTCAAAACCCTAATTTTCAAATTGAAAGTTAGGGTTCTAAAAATCTAATTTGCAGATTAAGAATTTTTTAAAACCCTAATGTTCATTCTCTTCCTCCGCCGCCGCCGCTGCCGCCGCCCCCTAACCCAAGCTGCCGCCACTGCGTACTCAAAATCCAGTTCACATTGCGTTTCAAGCTCAGTGCTCTGATCAAGCTTAATTTGCAACAAAAACCAAAGCCATCCAAATTTTCAAACCATCAATCGCCCAAACTAGAACCTTAAGAACATTTCAATGAGAGAGGAGATGAACTTGAATGTTTCGGTGGTGTTGAAGAAACCGTTGTGTGCCCGCTTGTTGAAGAGGTGGTGGACGGCGGCGAAATCTTTCTCTCGAACACCGTCGATGAGATCGCAGCTGGTGACAATCGCGATTGCTGAGAATCGCGGTGGTGATTGCCAGAGATCCAGACAAACGCTTCGATTCATTGCCGAGAGAACCGCGATGGTGATTGCAAATCGAGGTGATAGCATCGGAGATGGAGTTGCCGCCGACGGTGACGACAAGCAGCGCCGCTCGCCTAGCGTCCTCTGCCACAACATTCCGATTAAGTAGGCTAAGCTTCGAAGATCTAGGGTTTCAAGAGACTTCTTCAGTCTCGGTTCATCGACGACAAAAATTTTGGTTTTGCTTCAAACTTCACGGCGCACCGGAAAAGGAACGGTGAGCCCTAATTTGGTATCAGATATGTTGAGGGGGAGAGGGAGAGAGAGAGAGAGAGAGAAAAGATAAAAAGAACATAGATATTTTCAGAGAGGAATGAATGGCATTTCAGGGGCAATTAGGTCTTTTTGTCAAAACCGTTTAGTATTTTTGTATTCCGTTTGTCAATGGACATAAGTGTTACATTTTGAAACTTTGTGTCCTCGCGTGTAATTACCCCCAAACCTCAGGGACATAGGTGTAATTAGCCCAATAACTAAATATTATGTTTATATAGATAAAAATGAATCTTGATCACTAATCCATGAAAGATAGTGAAAATAGATCTATATGTTGTAACTTGGAATAAATGTTTCTATATGGAGGAACATAATAACAATTTATTCTTATGGAAGCTCTAGAACAAGATATATCTCATTGCTACAAGTATTTGAGTGTAAGTTTCGAAATGAAAAATCATGACTGTCATGTCTTTATGAAAAGACTTCTTCCTCTTGCAACATAGAGTTTTTGCCTAATCCAATTTGTGAAGCTTTGACCCAACTCCCCTATTTATTGTGTGATTTGTGTTAAAAACTCATCAAAGTAAAAGATATGGAGAACCTTAGAAAAGGTTTTGTCAAAATAATTTGCAAGCTCAAGAAGATCTTTTTTGCCTTTATTTTTTGATTCAATGGAACACTTAACTGTTCAATTGGCTTATGTAGTTAAAATGGTTGGATCGGTGTAGTATCTATGGATGTACTCATTCGAGACACACTTTTCTTGCATTGTTTGCTCTCATATTGTGTATTACTCTTGAATTCGAACTTCATTTAGTAAAATGTTAAAAAAAAATTGGTGTATGATTGGATAGAAGAAAAATGTTTGTAATAAGGCTTGCGTGGAGGGTTCAATTGCAGAGGCCTACATTGCTTGAGGAACTTGTCAATTTTTTTTCACTTAATCTTGAATCGGACATTGAAACAAGGTTGAATTGACTGAGGTGAGGATGGGGAACACCTTGCAGATTTAGAAGGCCGGTCATCGATTTTCACCCAGTCGGGTTGCCGTTTTGGATCTAACTCTACTCGTTGGTCAAGAAATGAGGAGAATGATACCGTACCATTAAACGCCCATCTTAATTGTCGGGAATTTGAACAATTCATTTTTTAATTTTACCTTCATACATATTAAGATTATGTATGTACGACATGGAACTTGGAATGAGTTTGATACGGAAGCAAAATTTGTCAATCCAGCAATATCTGATAAATAACTTGAAGACAAACGTAACTCGGAGTTTATTAGATGGTTCCAATTACAGGTAAGTAGTGAAAGAAAATATTAGATGGATGATAACTTGGTATATCGCACTTATATATGGATACTTCTTTTTAAACTTGGTATTATAGGCTCAGTGGAATAACAAACATGTTGATGCCCATTTGAAAGACCTTGCTTGAGGCCCTAATAAACTCGTGCTATGTTTACAAAGGTTATATAAATGGCTTGGTGTTTAACAGAAAGGAACATGACCAAGCTGGTAAAAAATGCAAACCAGTGGTGTTCTGGTTAAAGGGCACTGCTATAATGATATGCTTGTGATTTCTAAGGACAACTTGATGAGGTAATTAAGTTAGGCTTTCACCCTTGCCCGAAAGTTGGCCATCAGTGGAAATCGGCTGGTTATGTTCCAATCACTACAAGAAATTTGACCTTCCACAACGAAAATGGTTTGTCGAGGAAGGCTTCGCATTCGTCAAGAAAGCCATACAGTGATGAAAAAAGTTCGTCAAGGACGAGTCGTCAAGAAAAGGTTTTTCTCGACGAACATCTGTGTTTGTCATTAAAAATCATATTTTTTTGACGATTTTACACTTCGTCAATGAATGTCTGAGATTTGACAACAAATAATTTTGTCGAAATAATTCACCCAAATTTGTCACTACATGTTCAAGTTCGTCAAGAATGGTATAATTTATCGACGAACTTGAGTTCCTCACCAAATCATTGATCCTCACAATTTTTTTTCCTTGACATCTTGGCTTCGTCAATAATGGTGTCATTTGTTCACGAACTCAACTTCGTTAGAAAAACCTTGATTGTCATAATTTTTCCTTGACATATTGGCCTCGTCGATAATAATGTCATTTATTGACGAACATATGTCGTCAATAAAACCTTGCGCGTCATAATTTTTTTCTCGACATCTTGACTTTGTCATTGAAAACTACATTCAATGACAAAAAGGTTTGTTATTACTTGTTGCCCCTTTAACGACGAATCCTTTGGTCTTTGATGAGCATCGAATTCTAACGATAAATAATAAAAAGATTTCATTTAGCGACAAATAATAGAAAGATTTCGCGACAAATAATAGTTAAAAGTCTTTATCTAATACTCCCCCCGTCCCTAAAATATCGATCACTTTTATTTTGCACTCATATTAAGGATTTAGGTTATGTATTATGTGTTTTTTCTATTTTACCCCTTAGAGATAGGGGAGAAGAGAGTGTGTTATGAAAGAGAAAATTGGTTGGTAGAGTATTAAATGTGAAGAGAAATATAATAAAAAAAGTATAAAGTGGTGGGCCACAAGAAGAAAAATGAGCTGGTAAAGAGTTAAATATGGAGAGAGAAATAGAATATAAAAAGGATAAATATGTACTACAGAATCTTTCTTAATTTAGAAGTAATCGATTTTTGTGGGACGACTAAAAAGGAAAGATGATCAATTATTAAGGGACGGAGGGAGTATATAAAACGAATGCCATCCATTACAAAGATTTAGTTAATTATAAAGTAAGGACATATCTAAGTAGCAAAAAAGCTTGACGTATATCCTAAGTACAAATTAGCATTATTCAAATACACTATTCATGTTGATGCAAATACAACCATCCTAGTGGTCGGTGATCAACCACTTGTTTCATATGATGTCTGGAGATGATCCGTATATCGCATTGAGAACACCACAACTAAAAGAACAATGGTTGCAAACATGTAATAAAAATAAAAAGAGGAATAGAAGTATTTGTGTTAAGATGCTGCTCAAATAGAAATGTAAAAAGACTACATGCATCTGAAAACGAGCTTAGGGTGGGCATCGAAAGTAATAGTAGACATAGGAATATGGATGTAAACATGAAACCAAGGCTGGCATCAAATGATCCATTTGTCTTTGATTTTCAAGCTTCACATGTGTTCATTGCAGATGATTTTTCAAAAAGGAACGTGAAATGGTCATCACTTATTAGGACCAAGAAATTTGAAGTTCTAGATGTATGAGAAATGTATGAAGAAGATGAAGCGTCTGTTATGTCACTAGTTGGAGTAGATAAGAGCCTTGATGACATGCATCTTGGAGCAGTAGATCAAGTTGGAGAGGAAATAAGAGATGATGAGATGTTACAAGAAGTGATGATGGTAAAGAAGATGAAGCTGAAGAAGATAAAGATAAAGATATGCTTAAACATATTGTAGTGACGATGATTCTCGTGTATTTTGTGAACACATTAACTAGCTGTCATGTAATTCAAATATGGTGTTTAGTTTTGTTTGTTAAATCGATGTATATCTATTTGAGAGTTCACAGTTATATATATATGTTTGTATTGTTTTATCATTGCAGTTGAACTATACTTTGATCAATTGTTATCTTTATGTCACTATGCAGCACTCCACCAGCTCACCTCTTTTGCTTCCAACTGAGGCTTTCTAATGATTGTTTTCCCATTCTATTTAGTTACACATTAAGACTTTCTTTAGCTGCTCAACACTCTCCCGGGGTCAAGAACGATCTTGAGCTGCATCGACATCTATTGTTGGACCAGACCTGAGCCTCAAGCCACCCCTAGACTCACGTAGACTTAGGGTGACAGAACCTGGGGCATCATGAGTTGCCACTGCAAGTGAAAGTGGTATAACTATAATTTAATTACATTTCTTCCTTTGTCCTTTATTTGTTTATCATTGTTGGATCAATTTTCTAATTCATTTGTAGCACCTTGCCTTGGTCCAGGGCTAACATGCAGTGTGTTAGCTCGAGCAAGTCAATTGAAGGGAGGAGTGGAGATTATTGATGGAAGGTACATGCTAATTGAGTAGTATTCGATATTGTTTGCTTGTGTTGTATTAGCTCAATAGTAGTAGATGTTATTTGTTTATGATTGCTTACCAAATTCTACTTTTTTCCAACTCTCTAAGCATTTAGAATGAAAAAGCAAGGACAACAATAAGTGGTACTGTGAAATTAAGTACTAGAGGACCTTGGTCTCTATAGTCAGATGGGAAGGATGAAGGAGTTGTAAAGGGATAGATGTGGAATAGGTTCCTTGTAAGTTCAATGGACGTGTTTGATATATAAGACTAATTACTTAATTACGTTCATGATAAGTCTTAAATTGGAACATGCATTGTGGCAGGATTTTGCTATGTTTTTGTACTTAGCAGAGGGTAAGAGAGCTTTCTTCAAGCACATAGTACAAAACTATCACAATTGGTTCTTTGCAGCAAGGGTACATGGGCGAAAAAGTTATGGCGAAGAACCTAATTTGGAGATTCAAAAGCTCACCCTCCTCAGTGGCTGAACCCTGGGAACACATATCTAAGAGAGGCAAGAGTGCATGTAACAACAGTGCCTCCATATTGGCGGTTCCTTGCCACACCCTGTCCTTGAGCATAGGAGGCGTGTACAAAATCCAAACAATGAGTGAAGCACAAGTCAACTTGGTAGTTACAAGGACACCCAGCATCTGGGAAAAAAAAGCCAAGGCAATATGACCGAGAAATTCAGAGCAAATCAGGGCAATATCCAAACCATTTCACTTTTTATGTTAATGCCTAACTCCAAATGTGTTGTACTAAATAAGAATAGTTTAATGCCTAGCTAGAGTGAATATCGGAAAATCATTATATTGCATAGATATAAGTAGATTATGAAATGTTCGGATCATTTGTGCCCCCTTACCTTTCTAACATGCAAAAAAGAGGTCTTTTGAATTGTATAATTGTCTTGTCACATGTATTGCTTTGTCCGCAGGTGCCAGCCTTTTAGTCTAAGGTGGAGAGTGCTAAGGTAGTGAACTCTGAGGATAATGTTGAGGAGATTTGGCTCACCATACCGGCGATCTTGGACAAGAAGGAACATGCATTTGGCCTTGGAACTCGTGGACCACCACTACGATTGAGGTTGACCTGCGCAAGAGATTTAACTAGATGTAACACTGCCACAGAAAATGTGACTGAGGATATCCCCAACACTGGAAGCCACAACTCTGTACTTTGTTTGAAGATTTTATGCAAAAACATAAGAAAGCATAGGCATGTCTATATGTGTGTGTAGTGTGCATGGAAGGGATTTTTCGGGCGGGTCTGATCATGATGGTAATGAAAATAATGAGCTCGCTTAAAGAATAAATTAAGTGCAGTCTAATTTGTTTATTCCTGTGCTTATAGAACCTTTGTTTCTTCACCATGTCAAATGGGATGCATCTTAGCATGTGATAGTTAGATTTATCTTTTATGTAAATTTGTAGCCATCCAAAAATACTGGGGATGATGATGTGGATGGAAACGAAGTGTATGACCTGATGAGAATGGGAATTGAGTCTCCAACTAATTCCCTCTCTTTGATATTTTCAAAGATTGGCTTACTTATATGCTCATTAATGGTGGTTACGTTTCTCATATCTTAGAAATTGTGTTTGACTTAATATTTATGGTGCGAAGATTTGTGAAGATTGATGTGCTGGATTTGTGGAGTTTGATGTATGGACACTACAAGAAAATGTATTTTTTGCGACAGAGTTTTACCGACGGAAGGCAATCCGTCGGTAAAACGACTTTAACCGACGGATAAAACCGTCGGTAAAAGTCCCTCATTAAAAACTTATTATCTATGAAGTAAACCGTCGGTAACATTTACCGACGGCCTTTTAGTGATGGGTTTTCCCTTCGCTAAAAGTCCTCGATTAAAAAACCCAGATCTGCTTCTTTCTCTTTCCCCGTTTCTCTCTCTCTCAAAATCACCCACCGTTATTTTGAGCTCCAGCGATCAACCTCCACGGTGACCCCTCCACTGCCGCAACTTAAAAACCCTCCATTGCACTGCCCCCGCATGAAAAGCCCTCCACTGCCGCGGCGTGAAAAGCCCTCCACTGCCGCGGAGTGAAAAGCCTGCCACCGTCGTGGCGCCACCAACGTCGTCGCCCTCCACTACTGCCAGCTATTGTGCCTTCTTCATTAGAAGGTAAGTTCCCAACACCCTAATTATTTTCTCTACCCTACAAATTTGTTTGATAATTTTCATTATACATTTCATGAGCAGCTATCCTACACGTAAACTTTGGCAACCAAGATTTATTGCCAAGAACAAAACTCATTATACATTTCATGAGCAGCTATCCTACACATAAACTTTGGTTATACCTTCAATCTTTCAAACTGTGTGTCAATGTGCCCAGCGACTGGTCATTTCTTGCCTTTTGGCAGCTTCTCTGTCCCTTATCTTGATTTGTGTGTATATATTTCATCTATGTAAGCGATATTCGTAAAGGGGACTTGGAGGTATGCTTGACTGTGATGCCGTGGTGGCGACCAAAGATTGATGAGTGATGGATTACTAATGGGATAGGGATTCCATTTTTTCAAAATTTGGAGAGTTGGGTTAATGTATTGTTTTCGATTGTTAATCAAAATTCTAGTTCCGGCGCCTCTAATTTTCGTAGTTTAGGTGGTCCTTAGAATGCCGAGTCTTGTGGATATCAAGCTGCTATGTGGTTTAGTTGTTTCATCATTAATTTTAGACAGCCTAGTTGCTTCTTGGCTTCAAAATAAGCCACCAGTGGCTTTTGTAGAAAAATATTCATGATTTTAAATGTATCGCTCAAGTGTTTGGCCAAGTTCAGAACACCTTAATTGAACCCTAAATTAAAGTAATTAAACCCTAAATTGAATGCCTTAATCGAATCAAACCCTAATTTAAACTGATTGAACCTTAAATTGAATGCCCTAATCCAACCGAACCCTAAATTGAACTTATTCAACCTTCTAATTGAACCCTAAATTGAATGCCCCAATTCAATCAAACACTAAATTGAAATAATTGAACCATAATTGAACCCTAAATTGAAGTAATTGAACCTTAAATTGAATGCCCTAATCGAATTGAATCCTAAATTAAACTAATTGAACCCTAAATTGAATGCTCTAATCCAATCGAAACTTAAATTGAACTAATTAAACCCTAAATTGAATGTCCCAATTCAACCGAATCCTAAATTGAAGTAATAGAACCCCCTAATTGAACCCTAAATTGAAGTAATTGAATCATAATTAAACCCTAAATTGAAAGCCTTAATCGAATCGAACCCTAAATTAAACTAATTGAACCCGTAATTAAACCCTAAATTGAATGCCTGAACCCAACCAAACCCTAAATTGAACTTATTAAACCCCTTAATTGAATGCCCCAATTCAATAGACCACTAAATTGAACTAATAGAACCCCTAATTAAACCCTAAATTGAATGCCCTAATCGAATCGAACCCTAAATTAAACTAATTGAACCCCTAATTGAACCATAAATTGAATGCCCTAATCCAATCGAACCCTAAATTGAACTAATTGAACCCCCTAATTGAACCCTAAATTGAATCCCCCGATTCAACCGAACCCTAAATTGAACTAATAGAACCCCCTAATTGAACCCTAAATTGAAGTAACTGAACCCCCTAATTAAACCCTAAATTAATTGTCCTAATCGAATCGAACCCCAAATTGAAATAATTCAAGCGCATCGAATATGTGCATTTTGAACAATTTTTTTTCCATTTGAACATTGATCATTTGTTTTATAATTTTAGGTTGTTAATTGTGCATTTGAGAATTGTGATTATTGATCGATGATTTTAGGTTGTTAATTGATGATTTTAGGTTATAAGTTGTGCATTTGAAGTAATTGAGATTATTAATTAATGATTTTAGGTTACTAATTGAAGATTTTAGATTGTTAATTATACACTGAGCATTTGAGATCTTAGGATTGTTGACGGAGGATGGGACCCAATTGGATTGAATGTATGATTTTTATTGCATTGAGCATTTGAGAATTGAGATTGTTGATGGAGGATGGGACCCAATTGGATTGAGATCCCTTTTAGGTAGCACAGACACAGACACCGCGTCCGATCGATGCCGGCATCGAAACAACATATTTTAGCTTTATACTTGTGGACACCTCTTCAATGGGTGTCTGACACGGTGTCCGGCAATTAAAAAATAAATCAATGTCTTCGAACACCACTGAGAGGTGTCGAACACGTGTCCGGATGTGTCGATGAGGTGTTGAGGTGTCGGTAGGTCGCGGACACCCCGTCTGATCGACACCGACACCAAAAAATGTCACATTTTGGCTGTATACTTGTGGACACCTCTTCAAGGGGTGATGGACACGGTGTCCAGCGTTTAAAAAATAAATCAATGACTTCGGACGTGTCGGTAGGTGTCGGACACGTGTCGGTAGGTGTCGGACACTTGTCTGGAGGTATCCGACACGTTTTCGAAAGTGTCCGACATGTTTTCAGATGTGTCGATGAGGTGTCGAGGTGTCTGTAGGTCACGGACACCCCGTTCGATCAACACCAACACCGAAATGTCACATTTTCGCTTTATACTTGTGGACACCTCTTCAAGGGGTGTCTGACACCTCTTCAAGGGTGACGGACACGGTGTCTAGCATTTAAAAAATAAATCAATGACTTTGGACGTGTCTGAAGGTGTCGAACACGTGTCGGTAGGTGTCAGACATGTGTCCGGAGGTGTCGGACAAGTGTCCAGAGGTAGCCGACACATTTTCAGAGGTGTCTGACACATTTTTGGATGTGTCGATGAGGTGTCGAGGTGTCGGTAGGTCACAGACACCGCGTCCGATCGACACCAACACTGAAATGTCACATTTTGGCTTTATACTTGTGGACACCTCTTCAAGGGGTGTCCGATAACTCTTCAAGGGTTGACGGACACGGTGTCTGGCATTTAAAAAATAAAGCAATGACTTCGGACGTGTCCGGTGGTGACGGACACCATACCGACACCCATATGAGGTATTGGGAATTGAGATTGTTGACTGTGCATTGAGAATTTGAGAATTGAGATTGTTGACGGAGGATGGGACCCAATTGGATTGAGATATCTGTGAATTAGTTAAATGGTTGGTTGTTCAATTTAGGTTAATTAGGTTAATGCGACATTTTTAGCACCCCTTAGAATCACATTATGGCTCTAGCACTGGCTATAATTAGCCCTAATTAGTCCATATTAACCCTAATGAACCCAATTAATCCTAATTAACTCCAACGAGCCTAATTAGTTTTAATTACCCCAAATTGATCCTAATTAACACCAATCAGTCCAAATTATATTACCCGAGAATTGTATGGACTTTTACGGAGAGCTAGATGAGATTGTTGAGCTAACATATCTGGGTTCCCAAAACCACTTGGTAATGTTCAAGTGTACGTGGTTCGATATCACATGCAGTAGAGGAATCTGTGTTAGTTCTCAAGGGATTGTAGATGTCAATGTCAAGTTAAGACTTGCATCAGACGAGTCCTTTGTGTTTGCTAGTCAAGCTGTACAAGTCTTGCCCGGCGGATCGATGTGAGTCAATTTGTTTAAGTTGTTGTTTATTTTTTTTCTTTACATCCTCAATGTCTATTGCGTTAATTAATTCCCTAACATATCTTTAAGTCACAATTTTTGCAAGCCTTGTATTAACAGCTTAGGGAGTCCGAGCAGCAGTCCAGACAGCCGTCAGTGTCCACTAGTACGGGTGCGAGTACTGGGGTGTTGAAGCGATGGCTAGATATGCCGGAGGTCGTCAATCGACCGAAAGATGCATCCGCAACCTGCCTAGCACGACTACTCGTGTCGTGATAGGAACGTCCTCACCCCCTACTGCCCCTCCACAGACACCACCTCCTTGGCATCCATTGGATGAGGTGGAGATCCAGTGCATTGCTACGATGGTGTTGAGGATGATCATGGAGCATGATCAGTAGGGTACCCCTGCTGGACATGCCGAGCCGGCCCCGGATCAGTAGGATCCAGATCCGGGACTCGGCAACCCCTGATGAGCCCCTTCTCTTGCTCGGCCCCAGCTTGTCCCCCCCCCCCCCCCCCGCCCGGCTTATACTCTTCTCCCCTCCCCTAACCGGCTGTATTTGGTTCCCGACTTGTACATCATGAGTTTTTTTTATAATAAACATTTTTTATGATTGATTATATATATTTATTTGTGGATTAATTATTGTGCATTGTTGTTGAGAATTGAAATTTTTATTACAGGTTTGGGTAATAGAAAAATAAAAAATATATTTAAAATTTTTTTTGACTTTTGGCGACGGATTAATTCCATCGCTAAAAGTGTTTCTACTAACAGCTTTTTAGTGACAGATTATTCCTTCGCCAAAAATCTTATTTAGCGACAGAATATTCCATACTAAAATATTTATTCCATCGCTAATTTTACAAAATAGAAAATAAATTAAAATACATAAAATATAATTAGCGACGGATATTCCGTCATTAATTAGTAAATAACTCCATCGCAAAAAGTACAATATTAGACCACGGATTTGAAAATTCCGTCGCCAAACTTTTAGTAACGGGCTTTTATACGAGGGACTTTTAGCGATGGTAAATCCATCACTAAAACATTTAGCGACAGTTTTGGACTTTTAGCGACGGAATTTTCCCGTTACTAAAAGCTTTTTTTCTTGTAGTGGGATATTGTGGAGTTTGATGTGTTGATGACAATTGTTGTGTACAGGTTTGTCAATAATGGGATTTGAAAAGAACACGCAGTACTATTCTTTTTCTGTTTTTTGATTTGAGCGATGATTATCATTTGTCACTATAGGCATAAAATAATAAACCTTGAGAAAATTTGCACACCATTAGTGACGCCAAATCCACTGCAAAAAGGAACGAGTGACGGAATATTTGCCTTTTATGTGACGGAATTTATCGTCGCCAATCATTGTGTACAAAAATTATTTTAAAAAACTTACGTATTTGTAATATACAATACTTTTACCTATGAAAGTATCGGTTAGTAAGGTCTCCATTCCATTGCTAGTTGCGTGATGGATGGCGTGACGGAGTCGCTAAATTTCGTCACTAACGTTTTAGTGATGCCTCTTTACACTACAGGAGCATTACTTTTTAGTGTTACCACTTTATGCTCAGGCAGCGTGTGATGAAATTTTCTGTCACTAAAACTTTTGGTGACGGAAATTTCATTTTTTGTGATGGAAAATTCTGTCGTTAGAAACATATTTTCTTGTGGTGTTTTCTTTTGGTGAAATTTTCTGTCAATAAAAACAAGATATAATCAGTGGCGATATTAAAATTTTAACTAAGGTCGGTTCTATGGTTTTTAAGGCGCATTTCTCGTATTCAGGTCAACGACGGATAAAGATGAAGCTTACAATGTTGTTTCGGAAGATAAAATGGCACTCTGCACTTTTTACTTGCACTCTGCTTTGCACTTTAAAATCCATCAAGTATCATGAAAGCAATAAACGTTGAACCATAACTTTATAGCGACGATTACAAAATTTTAATGTTAGAATTTCTTTTAATTTCATTTGGAATGTATTGAAGAAAAACAATGGGTTCAAAAAACTTCTTAAATTTCATTTTTTTCGAAGGATACCAGAGTAACAATACTCTTAACATAAGAGTCATATTACCAAAAACAACATCTTGGGGAAGAGTCGAGGTAGGCACGTGCTTTTTCCCACCCCCCTCCCCCATGCCCCGTGGGAAATCAACTTTTCTAGAATTGATGAAGTGGGAAAAGAGTTGCTCAAACACCTCTAGGGATGGCAATTAGATCCACACCCGGCGGATCTCCGCCCCGCCCCATTAGGAGCAGATTATTTTGACTTTGACCAGGTTAAGGGGCGGGTATGGTATTTTTTTTAAAATCCGCAGCGGGTTAGGGATGCGTATGGTATTCTGTCTAACCTGCCCCGGTATCCAACCTGCCCCTAACCCGTACCCGCCCCGTTATACTTATCCTATGTGCTAGCCAATCTTAGACATCCATCCATAAATATATATAGTCACAAACCCTAAAATTTTCTAATCTTCTCTTATCTCCTCTCTGCCGATCTGCCGCCCCACTTCCATGACTCCTTCTCTTCTTCCTCTTCCCCGCACCGTCGGCGTTCGCCTTTACCTCAGCGACCTCTGTCTGCAACATAGTGTATGGTCACCATGGGATTGGGTGAATGCAAGATAGTTGCCTCCTTTCGTCAAAACAAACGAAACTTAGTGCCCCTCATTTTCTCTACAAAAGCCTGTCAGTTCTAGCCATGCTTTTTGTCCCAATTAAACTGGGGATGAAGCTTTTCATACCTCCTTATGACAATATCCTTCCAGCCACTCTATCCCAACCAAGAAAAGAATAAGGTGAATATTTCCTTGCATGCAGCTCCTCGACCAGTAAGTTTGATTTCGTTATTTGTGTCATCAAAGATGCATGGCTTCTCCCATTGAACTTTATGACTTTAATAATGTAAAGTATCCATGAGCTTTTGTGCTGATATGAAAACCACGTATAATCAAAATTTTGGACTACTTATGTTATCTAATCCCATGATCATGAACGTGCCTTATTTGCTTATGCTAAGGTGCATTTGTCGTTGAAACTCTAGCTAGGTGTTTCATTTGCAATTTGCACCTCAAGTGTGCTACGAGCTTCGTAGCAAAGTTCACACGGGTAGATCTACCCGTGTGAACTTTGCTACGAAGCTCATATAAGCTTTATAGATTTATTAGATGGTTGCTTATTTCGCTAGTGCATCTATCATATAATTCAATAATTATCTACTCCATTATTGTTTTTAGCTCTACGATTTTTTTATAATTTATTGCAGCAGGTTTTGACTGGATTTTTGGTTGAAAAAATAGTAGTCTTCTTCTACTCATTTTGTTCATTGTAAACGAATTTTTACATCTGATCTTCTTGTTCAGGTTGTAATCGACAAAGAGAAACAAACAACAACTGTGGACTGAGAAATATTGTGCAGGCTTCGAAGAGCAAAGATCTTGATTTATATTTTTTACTTTTCATGAAACTTTTAATTTTATTTTTCGGATTTGTACGATAAAATCTATTGTATGTAGTGAACATGTAATTTGTTGGATTGACTATTACTTGGTGGTGTAAATGATATAGTTTTATTTATATTACTTGGGATGAATCCTAGTTTAAAGAATTAAAATTGTTGTTGGATTGGTTGGTTAGCGTTAATTGTTTGAATCATGTTTGAATTTATAAAAAATAACAAAAAAAAATTCACGATGAATGTTTTTAGAGACAGATTTTTCACGACGAATGTTTAAAAAAAAAATTTGTGATTGACTTTTAGCGACGGGAATTCCGTCGCTAAAAGTTTTTAAAAAAATTTTCCCAAAAATTGAGAAGTTAGATAAAATACAAGAAAATATATTTAGCGACAAAAAATTCCGTCGCTAAAAGTAATTAATTCCATCGGCAAAAGTTTTATTTTTACCTACGGATCACCAAATTCCCTAGCTAATCTTTTAGCGACGGGGTTTTCGCCAACCAACTTTTAGTGACGGACAGTCTTAAAAGTCTTTACCAATGGAAAGTCGACTTTTAACGACGGAACTATCCGTCGCTTAAAGTGTTTTTTCTTGCAGTGCCCAATCAACCCTAGCTAACTGATTAACTGTAATTAACTCCGATTCACCCTAATTAACTATTATTAAATCTAAATAATCTTGATTATTTCTAAGTAAACATAATTAACTCCGATTAACCCTAGTTAGCTCCGATTAACCCTCAATTAACTCAGATTAACCCCTACACATTCCTAGGTAACCCTAATTAACCCTAACTAAACTCCAATTAAACCTTATTAATATATTCCTAACTAACTATAATTATCCTAAATACAATCTAACCCTAACTATATACTTAAACCCTGGACTCAATCACATATGGGACAATATTAACTCTGTGAATGAACTCAACGGATTTTAAAGTGACTCAATCCTAATTAACACATTAACTCTAATTAACCTTAATTAGCTCTTACTTAAATCCTAATTAACAATAGTTAAGTCTAATTAAACCCAATTAGCCCTATTTAGGATCGAACAAGCCCTCATTAGCATTAACCTTATTTAGCTCGAATTAGCCTTATTAGCCCTAATTAAAACTGATTAACCCTAATTAACCCTAATGTACTGTAAATTTAATCTCTATTCAGCCCTAATCACTGCTGATTAACCTAATTAAATCCTGATTGTCCTGATAAATTGTAGACAAACCTTAAATAAACTCAATTAGGGTAATTAACTATAATATGTTCTAATTAGGCTCAACTAGCCCTAAGTAGCCCGAATTAACCCAAATTAATCCGTGAATAACATTAATTGGGTCTAATTAAATGCAATTAACTGTAATCAACCCTACATAGCTTGAATTACCTTAATTGCTCCTAATTAACACATTAACTCAACATTTTCACCTTAATTAGCTATTATCTATTTAGGTTCAGTACAAAATCACTTGGTTATAGTGAACTTGAGCAGAGAAATTAAATCATCATTCCTAAATCCTTTAATATCTAACGATCTACCAAATCGAGATTTTCAAGTAAATTCGCTGCTTTTGGTTTGTAAGGTATGAACTCAAAAATTTCTCTTAGCACGTCATGTTGAACCATCTCGTCTAAGATCTTATCTTCTGAGACTTCAAATAACACTTTTGGCGTGCTACTCTCCATGTCTATAGAAGAGAAGACTTTTTGAGACAAATTAAAGGTCTTTCTCAGCCTGTCGCAGACATTTCCTGCCCCTCCATTGTTCCTGAGGTAATTAAATGGTATATATACACAGTTTTCTTCTGACCAATCATGTATGCTCGAAATATAGCTTGCCTTTCAACTGATGGGTTCCAACCAATTTCAAGAAAAATAACTCTCGACACCCCAACCAGGGCCGATTAGGGCTAATAGAGCTAAATGGGGTTAATACTAATAAGGGCTAATTTTAGCTTAATGAGGTTTGAAAGGCAAGCTATGTGGGGCATAAATTTAGCTAAATGAGGTTTGAAATGCAAGCTATGTGGGGCATAAATTTGGTTGGGGTGTCGAGATTTGTGTTGCTTAATATTGGTTGCAATCCATCAGTTGAAAGGCAAGCCATATGTCGGGCATACGGGATCGGTCTGAGAAAAACTGTGTGCATTTATCATCTAATTACCTCAGGAACAATGGAGGGTAGGGAATGTCTGTGACAGGCTGAGAAAGATCTTTTGTCTTAGAAAGTCTTCTCTTCTACAGACATGGAGAGTTGCGAGCCAAAAGTGTTATCTGAAGTCTCGAAAGATAAGATCTTAGACGAGATGGTTCAACATTACGGGCTAAGGGAAATTTTTGAGTCCATTACTTAACAACCAAAAGCACCGGGTTTACTTGAGAATCCCGATTTAGTGGATCGTTACATACTGAAGGATTTAGGAATGATGATTTTCTCTGCTCAAGTTCACTATAACCAAATAATTTTGTATCGAACCTAAATAGATAATAGCTAATTAAGGTAAAAATACCGAGTTAATCCATTAATTAGGAGTAATTAGGGCAATTCGAGCTATTTAGGGTTGATTACAGTTAACTACATTTAATTAGACTCATTTAGTGTTATTCAGGGATTAATTAGACTCAATTAGTGTTTTCAGCTACTTAGGGCTAGTTGAGCCTAATTAGAACAGATTACAGTTAATTACACTTATTGGGTTTATTTAGGGTTTGTCTATGATTTATCAAGACAATCAGGGTTTAATTAGGTTAATCAACGGTGATTAATGCTGATTAAAGATTAAATTAACAGTAACTTAGAGTTAATCAGTTTTAATACGCGGCATCCCCAGTACGACTGCACGTGCCGTGATAGGAGTGTCCCCACCCCCTGCATATCCACAGACGCAGACACCGACCATGGAGCGCTCGTTGTTACATGAGGATGAGGTTCGTAGCATTGCTGCAGAGGTTTGTAGGAGGATCACGGTGCATAATCAGGTACAACCACTATGAACGTTTAATTAGTTAACACTATACGATTGTTATCGAGATTAATGTGCTTGTGCCCTTACATGCAGGGCAATACCGCTGGACATGACCCTGGACTCGCCGAACCCTAATCAGCCTTTCCCCTCCTAGTACTTTGTATCCGGCTCCCGTGCCCCCCCTCCCCCTTCCGACTTGTACTCCCATCCCCCACTTTATTAGTGTACCCCGCTCCTGTGCCCTCTTGAATTTTGTATATATTTAGTTTTATTGTTGGATTATTGTTGTCAAATTGTTGTTGGACTGTTGTTGGATTGTGATTACAGGTTTAGGTATTAAGAAAATAAATATTTTTTTAAAATTAGTTTGACTTTTAGCGACGGACTTTATTCCGTCGTTTAAAGTCTAGCTATTTTAAAGGACGAGTTTTTGCAAAATGGAATTTTCGTAGCTAAAGTTTCAAATGACAAACATTTAGCGATAGAATTTTGGTCACTAAATATTTTACGCAATAAATTATCACCGAAAAATAAAATAAATTAAATACAAAAAATAGAATTAGCGACGGAATTTTCTTCGGCAATGGCGCTTGTTTGTCCGTCATTGAAGGTGGACTTTAGGCGACGGATTGTAAAAATCCATCGCAAAACTCTTAGAGACAGGGTTGTAGGCAACAGAGTTTTAGCGACGGGTGTTCCGTCGCTAAAATGCTTTACTGATGGATTGTGGACTTTTAGCGACAAAAATTTCTGTCTCTAAAAGTCCTTTTTCTTGTAGTGGAAAAAGTTTGTTCAAATAATCAAGCAGAATATGAAGCTTTGATTATCAGTATAGAAATATTGTTGGACATGCATGTGACAACAATACGAATATTCGGAGACTCTCAAAATACAAAGTTTGTTGATGTAACTATAACGCACGTCCCCAGGTTGGACAATGAGAACCCCAATGTCATGGCTCAATTGGCTTCGGGTGTAAGAGTCACTGAGGGAGTTAATGAGAAATGTGTGGAAGTGTCAAAACATTTACCACTGATTGGTGATAGTTATGGACAATTAGAAATGGGTAATCTAGTCGATACGGCTCAAGATGACTGGAGAAAACCCGTTATTCAATTTTTACAAAAACCTCAGTTAAAGATAGAGACAAAAATAAAATTACACGCAGTCAAATATTTCATCCTAGATGGCAATTTATTCAACCGAACGCCAAAAGGACTTGCATTAAGGTGTCTAAGGTAACAGGAAGCTATGCAAGTAATGGCTGAGGTTCATGAGAGTATATGTGGTGCTAATCAGACAGGCATAAAAATGAGATGGCTAATTACACGACATGGGCATTATTGGACTATCATATTGGAGGATTGCGTTAGGTATGCGAAAGGATGTCAGGCTTGCCAAAAACCATGCATAACGTTGCAATCGATAGTGAAACCATGGCCTTTTCGAGGATGGGCCATGAATTTAATAGGCCAAATACATCCTTTTTTACCCAAGAAACATGTATTCATAATCGTAGCGACTAATTATTTCACAAAATGGACATAAGTCAAACCAATGAAAACAGTTACTCAAGAAAGTGTCATTACATTCATCCAAGGAGAATGTAATCCATCGGTTCGATTATGGCTGATAGAATCACTGTCTTCACTGGGGGCAAATACTTCAGTTTGCTAAGGAATATAAATGTTGTTGGTGTTTTATCGTCATCTACATCTTCTTCCACATTCGGAAATGATTGCTTTTCTTTTGCCTCAAAAGTGAGAGGAAGAATGAACACCAGTTGCAATCAATATTTACCTCATGTTCACCAAAGAACAACTTCCTTTTTGCTTTAACCTTTTTGTCCTCCAAAATCGCTCCGGTTCATTTTCTGTCTTCTTTCTTATTGGGGACATCCATCTTTACTTCTTTGCCAACCGATAGTTTCTCAAGTTACTGGAATCTCTCATTCGTGATCTTTTTCTGGGAATCGCCTATTCCGTTTGTTTTTGAAGTGCGATCTTAACTGTATCTTGACATTCTAACTCCCTTGTCCAAGTCCATTTTTTTCTCTTGAGTTGGGCTTCTTTGAGCTCCAACTCTTTTCGCAGTATGGCTGCGAATTTTTCTCTGCACCCTTCTTTTTGTGTTCTGCTCAAGTCTTAATAAGTTTCTGGGAATGAAACTCTTTCTTGATTGACCATTTGCCACTGATTATCGAATGGTACTTTGGATTTCAACATTCTTGGCTTCCCTGATATCCTTTCATCATTCTGAATTCACCTCTTTGTCCGCCCGGTATGGAAATTTTCGGTTGTAATTTTTTGATACATATGTTGGGTCGAATGGTCCAAATCTTGGTTTCACCATTCTCGAGCCAAAGTGGCCTGCCCTACATTATTTTGACAAATCACTTGATTAGCCATATTTAGCTATCTAAAGCTCATTCCCGATTGATTATGATTATTCAGTCCTTCTTGATTCATCTTTTGATACCCTTCTTATAATCTTCTTGTTGGTTTTGTTTTCTATCACCCGTTCTTCCTGCCACATTCTTTTTTACCATTCTTTATAAGAACCACAACCTTGACATACTGGTTCTCCTCTCGGCCAAATTTGGAATATAGATGTGCCTTTCTTCAGTAACAAGCTTCCTTTATTGAAACTAGTCTCTTCCACAATCCATATAAACCTTTATTTCTTCTTACCATTACAACCAAAAACTTCATTCATTTCATACTCAGAACTTACCTTTTCCTTTGTTTTCCTCCGATTATTGTTTTTTTCCAAAGGTTTTCTCTCCTTAAAATTGTCTCCCTCTGAGCTTTCCTTATTTCTTGAATAATTGATTGGGTCAAAATCTACTGACAACATGTTGACGTTGAGTGCCATCTCCGGGAAAGGATCACTATCCACCTCCAATATTTCTTTATCTTATCAACAAACTTGAGAAGCCCAGCTTCAATTTGATCCTGCACAACATTACGAAAAGTAACACAATTGTTAGTATTGTGACTTATGGTATTATGCCATCTACAAAATTTAGCTTTCTTATCCTTAGGGCTCTGAGAGGACCCTAAAGCTGGATAAATTTTATCTTCAAAAGGTGATAAAAAATCTGGTTCCCTTGATTTATATCAAACAAATATTTACCCATCGCAGGTAAGGGATTCAGCTTATTAGGCAGTTTCAAAGGTAGGCTGATAGGACTTCTAACTTTAACCAAGGGCGCAAGTAACCGGTTTCTTTCCAACCATTTCCGAGCATCTATTTCCAAATCGACAGGATCTTGAAAGTAAGTTCCTATCGATGAATTCTTCCTGACTTGCTCTTCCCTTAATAGAGTCTCATATCAGGCCACTCTAGAAGATAATTCAAATACGTTTCTAAACTCCATCCCCTTAAAGTTTTTCCTAATTTTCAGATCAAAACCATTGAGAGCTAAATTCGCTAGTTTAGATTCTTGCATTTGAAAATGGCATTTGTTCTTTGAGGCTTTAAATCTTTCCAAAAACTGTTATGCGCTCTCCTGAAAATTGTTTCAGCCTATAGCCAAATCGGCCAGAGAAATTTATGGTTCCATCTTGAAGAATTGAGCATGGAATAAGTCTTCCATGTTTCTCTAAGAAAACACTGAATTTGGGGGTAGATTTGCAAAAGATACCCCGTTCAGTGAATACGAAAACCATTTTAATTTGACCCATCCATGTTGGTCGATATCTCCACACTGTGTAAACCTCGTGATATGCTTAATGGTAGATTGGTTCCCTTTGCCGTGGAATAGATTGAACTTTGGGATTTTCATTCCTCTAGGTATCTCCATTTGATCGATCTTATCAGGGTATGATTTTTGATATGCAGGCCTATCGATAGGCCTATATCCTTGACCTATTCCAACTTGGTAAAACTCGTGAGGAAGTTAGGGACAAAACCTACAGCCTAACCATTCCCTTTCATTCAATTGAACGACATCAGTCGTTTCCTCGAAGATGAGGTTTTTGAATCAGGTGGTCCTTTCTATATTTCTTCTATGAGGGGGAGCGTATATAACCCAATTCCCTGACTGCCATGGTATCCGTTTCTCATAACTTTGATGTTGTTAGGCCATGTGGAACTGGAGTGTTAATGATGCCCTGGATCTCTCCGTCATCCCCTTCCTTATGTCACCCAAAAGAGCAAGCAGCCTCTTTCTAAGGAATCATCATTTTTATTCAGGAACGTGATGTCATTGGCAGTCACTGAAACTCACCACAAGGCTCCAAAAAAGTAGGACAGTGGTCAGAAGCCGAAGACAGCAAATAAGACCAGGGAAGCCATTTTTTTGTTTGATTTGTTACCCTGAAAAGTGGAGTTGAATTCGCACTTAATAGCGGACATTTTTCTAAATGTGGAGTAGCTGATTGACCTTTGGATTTAAATAATAGGGCATGGTGAAGTCCCTAAGTTCGTGGTCATCAATATCTCTCACTGGGGTGTCCAATAACGGCCATTCCTGGTTCGGCTCCAAATCGCCGAAGGTGACGAGGCGTTGACAACTCGGGGCTTTTAGGCCTATTTTTCTTTTACTCTGCCCTGGTTCCCCTCCATCGACAAGTGCAGGAATGTACCAACAAGATTCATATGGTTGATTCAAACTCAAGCTATTTAGTTGTTTTAGAGCATTTTCGATCCTTATGGGGGAATTATCCGCTTCCAGTGGATCAGTCTGATTGCTAATATGGGCTTTCCCTTTTTGCATATTTAAATTCACTACTCTAGTAAAAAATGAGGTCTATTTTTGGATTTCTCCCGATAGACCTTTAATTATTTCTCTTTCGGAGGCCTCTCTTTCCCAGACACTCATCTCACTTAATCTACTATCTTTGAACTAAACTGATTTTGATCACTGACCCTTTTGTTCAAAACCATGTTTTGATTCTGCATGATGGTCATAAATTGAGACACTATATTCGTAAATTCTTGGGTTGATGAACTAACAAGGTTCATCATTTCCATCAAAGTTAGGCCATTATGGCCAGTGACTGGCATCTCAGCATCCAGACTTACACCATTGCTGGAACTTCCTCTGTTGGCATTTTCTGAGTTTTGAAAGTTGGCGTTCACACCATCACTCTTATTCACGCCGTGAGCAACTTGAATACCTCTTATTTCTTTTGAATTTCCACCATTGTTGGTATATGGAGTTTCGGTACCATTGTAAGCACCGTGCAGCCTTACAGGGTCCCACCGGGCGTGCCAATATTTGCGCTACTAGGCAAACTCACTATCGATCATGCGCCTGTGACACAACCAATAAACAATATGGGATCGTTTTGTTTCTCGGGCCTGAGAACTTTGCTAAAATTGAAAACTAACTGAAGATAAAATACTGAATAGATCTAAAACTGACGTGCCACTAAAATGTTAAAGACAATCCTTACAGTACAACGAACACAAGTATGACAACATATAGGATTTTCTATCGATATAAAACAGATCATTTAAGAAACTGGATAAAAGGTATTGGCTAGCACATTACATACTACTTTTCCTAAGTCTAGTTTTTTTGTGAAATTGACGACCCCTTTCTTCATCGTTCTGCTCTTCTTTTATACTTGCTCATTCATAATCGTCTCTTTTGTAACTGTTATCCTTATATTTATTGAGAATAACTTCTTGGACTTCATGATCGATCGTTTCCATTTGCAGCCTCTTCCGTAGTGCTGACAACTGTCCATTCCAGAAACCGTCTATCAACCGCTACTACTGATTTTCTTGCCCTATCTTTATTGTTGCCAATTTTGTTGTATCTGTTAGTGGTTTTCTCTGTTCTATAGGACTCGTTCGAATTTTTGCTTCCCGCGTGTTTTCTCCCATTTAGTTATCTTTTTCATTCCATTATCGGTAACTGATACTTCACCATCAATCGTAACAATGTGCCTATTTCCACTTCCCACACCAAGGCACTTTTCACTTTTCTCATCATGCCATGTGTCTATGCATTAACTGCCATGAAAATGCTTGTGCTGCCAATAAAGGCGTAGGGCAGCTATGAACAAGGATAGGCCCATGTCGTAAAGGCGAGGGGTTTTGATTGTTATTTGGTGAACAATTTGGTTGATGTAAAGAACATGGAGAAGTTGACAGCCTCTTTAAACCAGGGTTGATGGAATTGGTCAAGGTAAGAATTGGTGATATAATAACTATTCCAAAAAACAAGAATGTTTCTATGTATCCAAATGAGCCAAATGGTGACAGTAAAGTATTAGGTGGCTAGGACATTGGTGTGCTCAGATAGTGGGCCAATCCAAGCAATAAGTCATTCTCTTCTGGAATAGTCGATGTCTTCTATGCAAATTTTGAGGGGTAAACCTAACCAAATAGGTCTAATGCTAGAACATTACACAAAGATGGGTGATCTTCATTGTGGAGCTCACATAAAGGACAAATGTCACAAGGTTGAATGTTGACTTTTTTGAGGTTGTATTGTAAAGGTAAACGATCCGATAAAATCTTCCAGAGTAAGGAGCAAATCTTAAGTGGTAAAGGCAATCTCCAAAGCTTTTTCCAAAGTTTATCTCCAACAGAAATTGCTTGGCAGGTATGGGAGTTTTCTATATCCCGAGCTTTTGCAGTATATAACATGCTATGCCACTACAAGAAATAAGGCCTTTGGCGATAGGTAAATCGTCGTTAAAAGCCTATAATCCGTCGCTAAAAGTATTAGCGACGGAAGCACCATCCTTGAAAGTCCCTCGTATAAAAGTCCGTCACTAAAAGTTTTGCGATGGAATTAAAAAATTCGTTGTCTAATATTGGACTTTCAGCGATGGGATTCTTTATACATTAGCGACGGAATTTTCGTCGCTCATTGTATTTCCCGTATTTTAATTTATTTTATTTTTTTGAAAATAATTTATTTGGTAAATATTTAGCGACGGAATAAACTTTTAAGCTACGCAATATCCGTCGCTAAATACCATTTTTAACGATGGAATATTCCTTCGTTAAAAGTTAAGATTTAGGAAAGACTTTTAGCGAAGGAATGAAGCGGCCGTTAAAAGTCAATTTTTTAGTTTTTTTTATGCCCAAACTTGTAATCACATTCAAGTCTCATCAACAAGGCATAATCCTCACATGAACATTAGGGTTAAATAATTGCTGATCAATCAGCGACTATTTAACCCTACAACCAACATAAAACAACTATATATAACTTTAAAAAAAATTTACTATAATGAAAAATAAAATGTACAAGTCGGGAACATGATACAATCGGTTAGGGGAGGGAAAAAGAGTACAAGCCGGGAGGGCAGGAGAGCGGGAGGGGGGTACAAGCAGGGAGGGCACGAGAGATGGCTCATCAGGGGTTGCCGAGTCCTGGATCTGAATACTGCTAATCCGGAGCCAGCTCGGCATGTCCAGCGGCAGTGCCCTGCTGATCTGCTCCCTGATCATCCTGAACACCACCGTAACAATGCGCTGGATCTCCTCTTCGTCCAACGGATGCTGCACAACTGGTGTCTGTAGAGGGGCAGCGGGGGGTGGGGACGCTCCTATCACGGCACATGCAGTCGTGCTAGGCAGGCCGTGTATGCAGCCTTTCGGCCGATTGACGACCTTTAGTGTATCCAACCATCGCTTTAATGCCCCATTACTCGTACTCGTACTAGTGGACACTGATGGCTGTTCGGACTGCTGCTCGGACTCTCTAAGCTGGTCATACGAGGCCTGCAAAAATAGTGATTTAAATATATGTTAAGGCATTAACGCAACAAACATTAAATCATAAGACAAAAATTTAACGAATTAAACAAACTGACTCGAATTTACATCGATCTGCTGGGCAATATCAGAACATAGTCCCCCGCGCGGTGTGCCTCGTCCTTGCCCTTTCCTCACTTGCATTTGATTATACGTCAGAGCTACGATCTCATCCTCCTCTAGGTTCGGCTACTCGACCGCATTCTTGTGTCGATGACGTCGTGTGCCACCGAACCCCCCGGTGTGCATCGGATCTTTCTCACGTCTGTTCTCGGCCCCGCTCTTACTCTTGGCGTCCCAGCCTGGATCCATAGCCCACCGATCAATCATCTGCCCCATACAGTCAGAGATATCCAATGCGGGGGATATTTCTTCAACTCCGTCATCGGGGCACCCTCGGGCAGCATCCTTTTCACCCTATCCCATGCGTCGTGTAGCCATCGGCGGTAATTCTTGCCGATATATGCAAAAAGGCCTGCCGCCCCAGTGCCTGCTAATCAGGCGAGTCAAACATGAACCCCTCTTCCAAGGCATCCAATTACACAAATTAATTTAAATACTAAATTCTAATTAAACAAATACTATCACAGAAAAAAATAGTTTACCGTACCAGCCACTCCTCCCATAGGGACTCCCTTGTCCTGGCATCCCAGTCCTTCCAGTACAGCCGTGGCTCGAAAATCGGCCCTTCGTAAGAACGCCGATCTTTGTGCTCACCTGATTCTTCAGGATCCTTCCAAAGAAGTAAATAAATACATTAATACAGTTCAAATATAAACTAAGACAACCAAAAATTTAAATATAAGGCATGATGTGATTTTTTTTTACTTACTGGCCTTCCTGGGTGAGCGTAACTCTTTGTTTACGCTGAGAGTCGATGCGTACCCCGCATGCCGGGCCACGACCTCGTCGAGATCTTACAAAACACCGACATTAATACAGTTCAAATATAATTTAAATATAAGCTAGAGAAAATTGACTAAACACCATTATCAACTATACCTGAGGTAGAACCCACAAAAGAAGAAGAATCAACGCGTGTGTGGAAGGAAAAGGCGTCGAGCTGGGACAATGGCTAGGGCTGGCCCAACGGTTGGGGCTGGAGCTGGGACCCCATCTTCTGTACGTGAGCAGTCTGTGCCTCGTCATCAATGGGTAATGACGAGGTGGGACCCACCGGGGAGGAGGTAGCTCGGCGTCCACCCTGGCCACGAATAGCCCGTATTCTATCCATAACTGACTTCGTATAGATAAATTGCAAAGAAATTAACACATTAAAAAAATAATTTGGCAGAAAATATCATCAGCACTATATATATGAAAACACAATATGAACCAAGTACTTAAATGTTACTACCTTTTTTCCGTGATGTTACAACATTACAAGTCAATCATTTTCAGTTTGGGAATCATCATCATCATCTTCATCACTAGACTCGTCATCCTCTTTTTCGTGGCACTCGTCGTCCTCTTCATCTTCTAATTCATTCCCTTCATCAGTAGACTTAGTCACATCATCTTCAACACTTTTCACATCTTTCGCGTCATCATCTATAATTTCTTCTCCTACATGAAGTGTTGTTAGAAGAGGAAGATCGTCCTCCTCATTGTTCACCTCATCAGGTAACAAGATAGGTGGTTGGTAGGCTTGAAAGGTGTCTAGCTCACTGTCATATGTCCCGAGCAATTTCTTAGACTTGATACTGTATACCAATGATATTTAGGATTTGCGACGTCCTCCGCGTAAAAGACTTGTGCAACTTGACTAGCAAACAAAAACGGCTCGTCTGATGCAAGTCTTGACTTGACATTGACATCTACAATCCCTTTAGAGCTAACATGAATTCCTCCACTGCAGGTAACATCGAATCATGTACACTTGAACACTACCAGATGATTTTTGGAACCCAAATATGCTAGCTCAACAATCTTATCTAGCTCTTCATAAAAGTCCATGCAATTCTCGTCATAGCAGTCGCCGTTGACCAACACTCCACTGTTTTGAGTTTTTTTTTGTTCGGTCATCTTCTTCTACATTAAACCCTAACTCGTTGATGATATAGCTTCCATGACAGGATGCTTATTTATTAGGGCCTTGAGCTAATAATTTCAAGCAGAAGGCTACTGGTCTATCCATTGACTGAACCTATTATAGATGATGGTAAAAATTAAGGATAAATTAGTATACTAATTGGCCACATAACTGTATATAACACATAATATAACTTCGTTAAGGACTTACACGCCTTTTGAACCACTGTAAAAATTATGATTTTCGATGAGATTCAAGTTCAGCAAGATCAGGGATTAAAGATTCTGCATCCAACTCAATGCAAACCAATTAGGACTGATTTGGGCTAATTACGGCTAATTAGGATTAATTGGGTTCATTAGGGTTAATCGAAACTAATTAAGGCTAATTATAGCCAGTGGAGGAGCCACGATGAGATTCCAAGGGGTGTTAAAAACATCACGTTAACCTAATTAACCTAAATTCAACAACCAACCATTCAACTAAATCATAGATATCTCAATCTCAATTGGGTTCCATCCTCCGTCAACAATCTCAATTCTCCAATTCTGAATGCACAGTCAACAGTCAACAATCTCAATTCTCAATTCTCAAATGTTCAATGCACAATTAAAAAAATTATACAAAGAATGAAAATTGATATAAAGAAGTCTAACAATTACAACTAAATCACAGATATCCTAGAAAGCACCGACACCTCATACAGGGTGTCGGTATGGTGTCTGACACCTACTGACACCTCTGGACATGTGTTCGATACCTCTTAGCGGTGTCCGAAGATATTAATTTGTTTTTTAATTACTGGACACCGTGTCAGTCACCCCTAGAAGAGGTTCCAGACACCTCTTGAAGAAGTGTCCACAAATATAAAGCAATTAAATGACATTTCGGTATCGGTGTCGATTGGACGTGGTGTTCGTGTCCGTACTACCTAACAGATGTCTCAATCCAATTGGGTCCCGTCCGCTGTCAACAATCTCAATTCTCAAATTCTCAATGCACAGTCAACAATCTCAATTCTCAATTCTCAAATGCTCAATGCACAGTTAACAAAATTATATAAATAATGAAAATCGATATAAAGAAGTCTAACAATTACAACTAAATCACAGATATCCTAGAAAGCATCAACACCTCATATAAGTCGAGGTATGGTGTCCGAGACCTACCGACACCTCCGAACACAATCCCAGTGCCACCTCTCGTACAAAGAATGTTCTCTATTTACCTAGATATCTATGTAGAAGCAAACCGAAAGAACTTCCTCTTACTACTATCTTTTAAATTAAAATCAGTTATTTGTTCCAGAAGTTGAGTCTCTCTCTTCTTTTTGTGATGTTTTAAAATTGAGCACACTTTCTAAAGGGTAGACTAACATCGTGGTCAGAACTGTTCGAGAGCCTTATAAAGTGTTAGTTCATAGCTTTCTTAACCACCCAAAAAAGGGACTGTGTTGTCGATTACGCATTTGTCCTTCACTTGCTTTTTTTCCTTCTTCTTTGTTTTGTATTTTCTTTCTTTTTCTTTCACCTTAACAAAAGGACAGCCACCATCTAACCTACAACCGCACTAAAGAACCACCTCGAACAGCCATTCACATACCAACATACAACCACTATCAACCAACAAACTACCACTAGATGAACCACCAGCTCATTCAAACACCCCTCCCACTCTAAGCTCAAAATGCATAATTGGCAGAATATAATGCAAATCCATTAAAACAAAAAATCAAGCTCAAAATCAAGCACGATTGAGACAAGTAAAGCAATAAATCAAGCAAATTGAGTAAAGCTAAAAACCAAGCACAATTGAGACAATTTTAAAACCATACCAAAGTTGTAGATGTGGCCAGAGTTGGTGCGGCCGTGAATGTCACCGGAGGTGGCGCAGCGTCAGTGGGATATGTAGGGTGTCATCAGAGGTGGGTCACCGGAAGTGGCACGACGTTAGTGGGATGTGCTGGGTGTTGTCAGAGGTGGGTCACCGTGGGGGGTGGGGGTTCACCGGAGGTTAGATCGCCGGTGAGTAAAAACGGGGACAGAGAGATAAACCACGGAAAGAGAGAGAAATGGGGAGAGAGAAAATACAAATCTGTGTTAATTAAAGGACTTTTAGCGATGGAATAACCCGTTGCTAAAAATCCGTCGGTAAAAGACATTTTATCCAATGGATTTTTTTGAGACGGTACTATTCCGTCGCTTAAAAAATATTTAAAAACCCTCAAAAATTACAAATTCCCTAAAAAAAATTAACGACGGGAAGCCCGTGGTTAAAAGCCCGTCAGTAAAATTCTGTCGGCAAAGGTTTTTACCTACGCAATATTCCGTTCATAAAAATTTTGCCAACAGATTTTTACCGTAGTATATCCCGTCGCTGAAAGAGCATTTAGCGGCAGAATACCTCCCTTCGCTAAATCCATCTTTTCTTGTAGTGTTGCCGAAGAGACCATGAAGTTTCCATGCACAGTTCGCCCTAACAAGTTGGTCGTCAAAGTCAAGTTTTAGAATTTGTGTGACTAGAATAAAATTGACAATAGGAGGAGTAAACAAATTTCCAATCATGTTATCAATGCCGAAGCTGAGAGAATGTTGTTCAGTCATCACTTACTTGGACACTCTCTTAATTTGCAATATGGACTTTCCTATTTTGAAATTTTAAATTATTTTAAATTTACTTACCTTTGTAATAATGATTTGAATTCTCTCTCTCTCTCTCTCTCTCTCTCTCTCTCACACACACACACACACAATTTAATTTGAATTTCTTCTCTCTATTTGAAATTCAATCAATTATATAGATTTTACATTTCTCTCTCTTCTATATTAACGAGTCCCACTTAAAAATTTTATTTGTATCTTTACCATTCCATTAATTCCTAGATTTTGACAAAAGTAATTCTTTATATATTCTTTTTTAATCTTAATATTTTTTATTGTGTAGGAAAATACAATATTCTCCATCAATTTTTCTATTAAACTGCCATAATCTCCTTCTTTTTATTCACTACAAGTTTTATATATAGTTTACACTCCTATTTTTTTCAATAATTTATTATATATTGTTAATTTTTCTTGCTGATCTTAAGTAATGCAACCTCAACGCACGGTTTTTTTTTTTGTTACTGTTATCAATGCAATTGCTATCGGTTAGAGGAGACTACTTTTATTATTTCATACATTATTTTTTTATCTTCATTTGTCACTAAAAACTAACAGTTATTGCTCAAGTTCATTTCTAACGATAAAAATTGGTAAGAGAATTCAAAAATAAATTTTTGATTATCTTATAATCACTACAAATTTTGTAATTGTTATTAGACATACACATACGAGATCTCTCAACAAGTATTTTGATAGTTGTTGTTTTCATGTGCAACACACACAATCAAAACTAGTTGATATTTAAATCGAAAAAGCGAACTTCTTTTTTTGAAACGATCCTAGGTTTTTTTTTTTTTTTTGCATATTCAGATGGCGATTCTATTGGTCTATCTATCCTTTGGCCGACATTAGATGCCTTGGTGTTGAGTCAGTCATGATCACTTTCGTCCCAATTTTGTGCCAAAACAAATTACACCTTCTAATTTGTGGTACCCTTAGCGATTCACTTTTGTCCCAGTCGTGCAGTTTCCTTGAGAAGTCCCCAAGAGCGAAGATGGAGGTTTTCAAGGTAGACCTTTTAGGTGTCTCTCGTTGTTCCTGAAGTAAATGGGTACAAGAACTTCATCCTTACTAAAGTCAATGTATTTCAAGTACTTGTGATAAAATTGCTTGAATAGGTGTTGAGGTTATCCCTGGGGTTCTAGCAGATGTAGGCAATGTCAACAATAGTCACATGTTTCGCTTCATATTGTAAGGAAAAGCTGGACTATGTCAGACCAGGAATGGATGGTACTCTCAGCGATTCGGTGGTACCCTCATAGACTTGTGCAATTCTTGAAGCTTCAAAGTGTTATCATTCGCGTGGTGCTCTTGGCAACCAGCAAATCGGGTGAGGTGATCGTGAGATTTGCCCTCTCTGCCATCAGACATGGTGAAGGCTGGTTGCTTGTACTTGACATGATAGGGTTTGGTGGTGAGGTAATTAGAGTAGGGAGCATAGCCGAATGGATTAGCCACTTCAAGATGGCATCAAGGTCTTGCTTGGTGACAAATGAAGCATGCAACGGTTTTTGGCCGGTTGGTATGATCCGGGCACCTGAGTTGGCAAATGGAGTGCCCTAAGGCATTAAGAGGATGACAATGGTTGGTGGTAAAGAATAACTTCTTCTGGTATGGTTTGCACTGGTTAGCAAATGGCAGGAGGCCGACAGTCAAGAAGGGCCTGTTAAAGCAAGTTAGGGGCATGGCTGATGTTTATGTTCCAGTTAGTCATGCTGGGGATGGGTTCCATCTCAATTGAGTAGTGCGTCTCTAAAGTACTCCATGCACGGGTAAGGCAGGGCACCACAGGCAGAGATGTCGCAAGTTTTACTATCGAGCGCCTAGAGGACCAAGGTAGTGGTGGGCCCAAAACTGGGACTGGGCAGTGTTTAAAACAAGCCCAGGCCCTGAAGGCTAGATCTGAGAAGCAAGGGCTAACCTCAAAGCTTGGGATGACACGAGGTGAGTAGTGGTCAAGATATGGGGACCTCTGAGGCCTTAAAAGGTCTACATCTTTGAAGTCAAGACTTGGTTTGATTTTTGGATTTCCATATCACCGCCATGGGAGATGATTGTGAGTCTTAGAGGTCGAAGATGGTAGGAGCGAGGGGCTAGAGTGTGGCATTGACGATTGCGATAACTTTTAGTGCGTCCATCCTGGGGGAGCCTGGAGATGGACGTCACTGGTCTCCTCTTAGTCCCCTAGGTTATGCTCCTTAGGATGGCTAGGTTGAGGTTGTGGCTGGTAGTCCTGGTAGCCATACGTTGTTGAGACATGGTGGTTTAGGTGTGTCAAGAAAGGGACGAACAACATTGTGATGCTTACCTCCCTAATAGACTTACCAAAATGATGCCAAGGAAATGGGTTCAAAGTAAACTTGGAGGTGCCACTTAGAGTTTAGTCTAATTCAGATGCCAGATGTGCTGATGTGGGATAGAGTAAAGAGGTAACAAGCGTAGCGACCAAGGCTTCTCAGGTAGAGTTCAAGGAGTGGCAAGGCTGCAAGGGTAAAGGTTGGGGTGAATACACGACCATAGTCACCGTCACAGTCCAATGCTTAAGTCAAAAGAGTCAAGGTCCAAGATGTCAAGTTGTTGTATGTTTCTCTCTCTATAATTTTCTAGCACTGGAATTCTGGAATGAGAAAGTGAAATAAATCCTAAAGTCTGAAGACTCTTTATGAGTACTGTAATGATTTCTCAAGTCCCCTATTTATAGAAGTTGATATGATAATGCCATTAAGCGATAAGTGGGTCTCATTGGGAGTGAAACCTCACAAGGGCAATAGGAGCCTGTAAACTGTGGACTTTCAAATTGCATATTCTCGTTGCTTGCCTTGCACAGCATCGTTCTATTTGCTTGGAAAGACTTGCCCAAATAACGTGGGTGAGGCCGGAGTGCCCCTTGATCTAGCCACCAGTCAACGCCCTTCCAGAATCTAGCAAGGGCGTCAAGAGATGCGGAGAACCTAACAACGTTGCAGAAGGGTCCCTACGCCCGACCATCAGGTGGACTAGGTGCAATGCCTTCTAGAGACCTGCTCCGATCTCGAAGTGACAGGGTGGTCATGGCCCTTAGGGGCGCCGATGAGGAGCTCCCGATGCCATAGCACGTAATCTAGTCATGCCGACCCACTATTGGATATAGTGTGTTATAGAGAGAGCCTATCCTCGAGTTAGTCCTTGTGCACTCGAAATGCGCCAAGGGGAGCCAACTACGCGACGGACCGAGGTAATGTCTCGGAGGAGTTGCTGACCTGCAGGAGGGTAGTCCGCATGTGTAATATCCCGAATTTTAGGAGCAGTTTAAAATAAACATCTGCGACCCAAAAATAAACCGGCATTAATTTTGGGCGATGCTCAGGTATTAGTAGCGTATGGAAGTTTAGTAGAATTTTGGGGCAAAAATATAATTTTTAAAATTTTAGGGTTATTTTGTAATTGAAAGATAATGAAATTAATGTTTTTAGTGATAAAAAATAGTGAAATAAGTGAAAGCATATGTTTTCAATGATGTCTAATTAAATTAATAAAGATTAGAAAAGTTTTTGGGGCTTAAATCTAATTATATGAGTTTGGGGTTATTTTTCAAATACGGAAAATTTTGGATCCAATTCGTAAATTTGAAAAGTATGCACTTATGTGTCAAATCTTGGAAACTATTTTCTTAAATAATGCCATCTCCTCCTTGTTTATTTGGTGACTAATCACTTAAATTATAAACTAATAAATTTGGATAAAGATCCTAAAAAATTGAAGATAGAAAAAAAAAGGAAAAAAAACAACAAGATAAGGAATTCCGGGAAAAAAAAGGAAACAAAAATGAAAGAAAGAACCAAGAACAGAGAAGAAAACATGGGAGGAAAAGCAGAGCTCGTGGGGAGAAAAAAGAAAAAGAGAAGAAAATTTTCAAAAGAAGAACCTAGGGGTAATCTCTCTTTCTCTTTAGTGAATTTTAATGGGTGAATTGTGTGTGTGTGTGTGTGTGACCTGGAGAATTGTATGGGCACAGATGATTGCACCCATGTGTGTTTGGATTAAAGGGGGGCCACGGGTGAGTGAACTATGGTGGATTTTGGCATATAGGTTAGTGTCCATGGATTTGTATGCTCGTAAGGGTAAGGGAGAGTGTCGTGGGTGTTAGTGTGTGAGTTCGAGTATGTGCAGTTGGGTAGTGTGTGTAATATGTTTTGGATGTATGGGTGTTAATGTGTAATGGTGTAAATATGTATAATATATGTGTATTAGATGTCTGTTAGAAGTTAATTAGGATGGATATGGGTGGTTAGAAGTGTGGTAGTGTGTGTTCGAGAGTGGTATGTGTGAAAATGGGTGCGGCAGTGAGGTTTAAGAAGACAATGTGTGTATATAAGGTGTTTTAGCGTGTGTCATAATTTGAATAGTAAGTGTTATAGTCGTTAAAGATAGAAAACTAATTTAGCTAGTTTTTAATTCAAATTTTTATAAATAGTTAGGGTCCAAATTTGACAAAGTCTAAAACAGTAACCTCTAATATTTTTACGAGAGATACGCTCTTAAATTTTTTGGGATTTTTTTATGTTTGCTAAGAATGCTAAATTAGGGTATCAGTTAACAAGAATTATAGAATTATTTAGCATAACAAACCAAGTTAGTTTAATCTAAAAAATTAGATAAATCTTGCTCTATTGATATGTTTTATTATCTAAAATTTCATGCCATTTAGAAGTCAACAACTATTTTTAGCCGAACTGGCTTCTGAGCACCTGGTCCAAATATCGGTTCCAGATTTTTGGGCAAAATTTTTTAAGATACATTTTAGCCCAAAAATAACTTCAAGATGTTTAAATTAGTGTTTCAAGATTGTTTGGGATTTTTTCAATGCTAGAAACCCCCAGGAGAGAATTTTGGTAATTTACCACCCTAGGGGGAATATTTTGGTAATATTACCTGTATAAGATATTTTTACATAAATTCACATACGGTAAGGATATATTAGTGCTTTCACTTATGGAAAGGCTATTTTGGCGTTTTAAGGTGAGGGAAAATTTTGGTAATTTGCCACCCAGATGGATATTTTGGTACTTTTACCTATATAGGGTGTTTTTGGGTAAATTCATATACAGTAAGGTTACTTCAGTGATTTTACTTATGGGAAAGCTATTTTGGTGATTTAAGAGTGCGAGGGGTGTTTTTGGTAATTTTACACCCCAAGGGCATTTTTGTAATTTTACCTGATGAGGGAGGTTCATTTTTGGTAATATGCTTGAGTCTGTATTAAGTTATAATATTGTATAGTAGGCTGTATTCTTATGACCTAATTATTTCGTTTAGGTTAAAGCAACAGACTTTCCGGTCAAATAGCTTAACTTCGGATCTAGGTAAAGATTTCTATCTGAACCTTGGATAAGGACTTTCATTCGTACCCTTATTTTGATAACTTGTGCTCATAAGTACTCCTTTTAGTTACTTCATAAGTACTCCTTTGAGTTACTTCATAAGTACTCCTTTGAGTTACTTATGACTAATGTCGAACACTGAATTATGTATTGATATCAACATGTTATTTCTCAGACAACCCCAATATTGAACCTGAATCGATTATTTTGAAATCTCATCTATGCTCGCATGTTATTGCATGCTAGGCATATTCCATAATTGTTTGAATTTTTTCTTCTGAACTGTTGTGCCTAAATTCGATAATAGTTTGTAATCTTTCTTGCTATTTTTTTGTGATTATTCTGAAATTTCGATTGATGACTTATATCAGTATATTTATTGTTATTAAAACCATAATTGATTTCGAGGATTTAAGTTTATGTTTATGCCCATTGATATTGTTGATTTTGTATTGACCTGGAAATCTATTATGTAGGAAAGCGTTATAAGGCTAGTTTAATACTGCTTCCTACAAGGAAGCATGCTAGTTCCTTGATCAAAGAAGATGACTAGTTATTCTGGTACATTATGCATGTGTACACCATACTGCCTTTGCATGAATGGCATCTCGATCGCCCAGGATCAACATTTCTTAATTTATTGACATTATATCTTACTGTGACTGTTACGAAAATGACTAGAAATGATTGTCTCAATTGGTTTGTACTTGTTTGAAATCCCTCCCAGATTGCCTTCGAGCTCGTTTTGAAATCCTTTGGAAATCATCATTGTATTTTGGAATGATGGCTTTGAAAATGATCCTTTTGGAATCTGTCGTGATTGTTATTGTTTATTTTGGTATCTATTTATGATAAATTTTGATCATTTGGAAATCACTGAGCTATTAGATCGTTTGAAGTATTTTGGAAATTATCGTCGGTTGGATTCTTTAGAATCATTTTGTAATTCCTTTGATTGTCCTTGTACGACCTTACTGAGCTCTCAAAAAGCTTACCCTTCATTTGACTCCCTTCTATAGGTGATGATTAGTTGTAGTATGCTTGAGAATGGAGTGTCGAGTCGATGTGAGATTCTGGTGAGCCCACCACTACTGTAGTAAAACTCCTACACGGGTCAGTACTGTTAATTTGTTCTTTGGAACTTGAGTTGTAATGGACCTAAGTGTAATCGTGTAAGCCAAGCAGATTATAATCTAGTATTTGAGAGATCTGAGTTGATGTTGAATTAGATGATGTAGAGTATGTGTTACTGAATAGGTTTTGAGTGGTTGGATTGATGTGGTAGGCTAACATTTCGGGAGTTCAGGGCGGCGGAGGTCCGGATTTCCATGACCTTACATCATGCCTGATCACTTGGAGCTCCCTGACGAAGATAGTGTCTTGGAGAAATTGTCTATCCCCGCAGATTGTTGTACACTCAGAGGAGTCGGTTGAAGCATAATCCACTACCAAGGTAAGGTGCACATGGTGTGGTGAAAGGATCGATGAACATCGAGGCGTGGTAGTGTGATAGAGAGTGGGCCGACAGGACTATATAAGCAGCATGGTGCTTTGGGGTGGGAGAAGGTGTGTCATTCTGGGGGCCACGCTGAATGGTGATAGTTGTGCTGCAATGGATGAATGTCATGCTAGGAATGCACACCCTAGAGGCAGGGAGGCCGACCCCCTTGAGTTGGGGAGGATGACCCCCTATAGGTGGAGAGGCTGACCCCCTGAGGTTAAGGAGGCTGATCCCTAAATACACGGAGGCCGACCCCTTTGAGTTGGGGAGGCTGACCCTCTATAGGTAGGAAGGCCAACCCCTAAGAGATGTCGAGAGTGATCCTTTTGAGTCTTGAGTCTGGGAGGCTGACCCCATTGAGGTCGGGGTGGCTGATCCCTTTGAGGTCGGGGAGGCTAACCCCTTGAGGTGGTCGCATGCTGGGTTTGGACATGAGATTTTAGTGGCACACACATGACTTAAGCGTGTGTTGATTTGACCAACTTGAGAGTGTTGAACTTTGACTATTGAAAACATCGACGTGCTGCGAATTTGGGTCTCACAAGCAGTCAAAAGTGTGTAGCCAAAATGAGCTAGTGACATAAAGGATGATATAATCAAGATCGACAAGCGTCATAACCTGCAACTGGAATTAATATTACCATTTAGAAAAGTAATAAACGTACAAAACTTGCAGACTGACCAAATGCCATGCTTAGCTACCCATATAACATAAACTAAGGTGTTTATGTGCTCAACTATATCAGAGTATCTTAGTTTCATTTAGCAGAGAAGATGTTGTTTTATCTTAGCTATTGTTTTGTGCTTACAGATATTCATGGAATCGTGGCTCGGGAGTCACTTTGTTCTATCCTACAATGCCTTCAAAAGATTATACGAAGGTTTTAGATTGACATAGACGGTATTTTAAAGAGAGCGCAAAAATTTATATGCAGATGTCTCTTAGCTCTTGTTCAGGGCGCCCCATTAGTTGTTTACTTTTGGTCTCACACTTGCATTCTTACATACAAGTACGACAAGTCTACAAAGTTCTATACGATCGTAGAGACACCCTAAGGTGAAGGCACCCAACTTTTATTGAAAAGCCAGCTTCTCTTCCCATCTAGCAAAAAAGAAATTCCTAGCAACGAATGAGTTAATCAAGGGGAGTCGTGGATGAGCAACTGCACCTGAAGATTCTGTTTTTTTATAACTACTGATTCTGTTTATAACACGAATGTTTACAATACAACAATTAACAGGTTCTTGTTATCTATAGAAAGCATAAACGAAGAAAGATGGTCTTGTTGAATGAACCATGTCCACTAGGTATGAAAGAATAAAGCCATACATGCTGAGGTAAACCTAATTGTAGCGCGATCCTCTTGATATTGATCGAATCTTATGATTTTTGTTGTTTGATATCAAGCTATAGACGACCCACTCCAAGCATTATACAAGTTTTGGTTTGTTAAAAAGCTTGATTTTCTTGATTGTAGTGCATTTGAACATAGCTTCAAGATGTGCTTAACTTAGCTTGTTTAGGTTTCACGAGCATCAGATGAAGATTATTTTATGTCTCGTGCTTTAAGCAATTCAACCTACAAATTCTTTTGGGATTTAAAGATTTATCGAAATAATTCAACCTATAGATTCTTGCATCCTTACAAGTATCAGGTGAAGATTGTTTGCTGTCTTAGACAAGAATTGCTTGCTTAGGCCAAAGCCTAGATCAGCTTACACGATATTTACTTGTTTTGCATGGTATGCACTTCTTTCTATGAAAAACTTCATAGAAAGAAGTGCATACCTGTTTAAATAACATCCTTAATGATACTCTCTTTGTCCCATATAATTCAATTAACTTTGACTTGCACGCATATTAAGGATCCAATTCATATATTGTGTGTTTATCATTCTACCTTTAGAGAAAGGAGGGAAAGAAAGTGGCCTAAGAGAGAGAAAATTGTTTAATGGAGTATTAAATATGAAAATAGAAATAAAATAAAAAAGTGTTAGAAAGTGGGTCAGGAGAGAGAAAATAAGTTGGTGAAGAGTTAAATATGAAGAGAGAAATATATATATATATATATATATATATATATATATATATATATAAGCTAAAACTTTTACTTAAAATTGTGACACGTAAGATTTTTAGAACTCTATCTTTGCGACAAGTAGGACTTTTTAAAAGCCTTCTCCTTCTGACACGTAAGCTTCAACTTTGCATGTGGTAGTCCCCTAGCTTAGCTGGTCTCTTTATTTAGAGTCCAACTCTTTGGAATTAGATATATAAATTCAAGAATCCTATTTGTTTTGGTATTCTTTTCTTTTCAACTATATTTAACATTTTACTATAATTTATTATTAAAAATTTCGTAGGTATAATTTATCCAATATTTTAAAAACTTTCTAAAACTAAGAAACTAATTATATACCTAATCAACATACTTATACATTGTTCATACCCTATTCTGGTCGCACCCCAGGACCCGCTAAGGGACCCACTTTGCACGACACATCACCCAGTCAGCGGTCAACTTTTCAACGCTCGAGAGCCGGTCAAAGCAACGCATGCTCAAGTCACGTGAACCACTCGTGAAGCGACCTCGGCGTGCCTTCCACCTTGGGGGTCGGCCACCCCAAGGGGTCGGCCACCCTTGGGGGTCGGCCACCCCAAGGGGTCGGCCACCCTTGGGGGTCGGCCACCCCAAGGGGTCGGCCTCCCTTGGGGGTCGGCCACCTGCCTTGAAGACCGACGCCGTCACCTTTGACCGTGCTCCGTTGTCACGACGACCGTCGCTCGCGGCCGCGCTCCGCCGTAGTCGCGACGACCGTCGCTCTCGGCCGTGCTCCTTCGTCGCGATGACCGTCGCTCGTAGTCTCGACGACCGTCACTTGTGGCCGCTCTGTCGCCATGACAACCGTCGCTCACGGTCGCGCGCCATCCACGCAACGACCCTTGTTGCTCGGACATCACTCTGCGACCCTCGTCGCCCGCACTCAACCGCGCCCATGCGCCACAATCATGTTATATACTTACGGGATGGGCTCACAACCTCAAAGCCATCGCTGTCTTCATTCCAGGGGGACTTCGCTCCGTGCTCCGGTACGAGGACCCTTCGCAGCGGGATAGGCGACTCCTCCGGGACACTATCTCCGCCAGGGTGCCTGCGTGACTGGCCTACGTGCTCTGGCACTGGGGGCTCGCGTCGGCACCCCTAAGGACTATGACCCCCGGGTCACTCCGAGATGGGAGCAGGTCTTCGGAAGGGCATCTTGCCTAGTCCACCTGGCAGCTGGGCGTCGGGTCTTCCCCACCGCTGCCAGGCCTGTGGGATTCAGTAAGGGCTTGGACTGGAGGCTGGGGCAACGGGCTACTCTGACCATGCTACCGCGGCATGATCAGTCTCCTCAGACAGGCAGAGAGATGTTGCAAGGGCAGGGCAGCACGAACTTAGGGACCGGCAGTCCAACGGAGGGTCAGTGCGTTGGCCCCCTGGCGACGTGTCGTTCCCAGGGGGTGACACATGTCAACTTATGACACATGCACATTTTTGCCTATAAATAGTGGACTTTGGAGCTTTTTCAAGGATCTTTTCTCTCATTTGGACTTTTCACTTTCTCTCTCTAAAAAGACATTCTCTCTGGAATTCTAGTGAGAGAAATACACTTGGACTCCCGTCTACGGACCCTTGACGCTGCACCCTTCACGGACTGTAGACTGTCGGTCCTGTTCATCGTCACCCTGCCTGCGCAGCGCTGCCAGCCCTCACGACCTGTCTGGGGAGCCTTGCCCTCGGCCCTTACGCCGTCCTTGCTGTCTCCCGCGTTGCCTACCTGGAAGCTGACTCAGACCGCATCCTTTGTGGCACCTCCACGTAGCATCGAACCATTTTCCGCATCATCATTTTGGCGACTCCGCTGGGGAGGTGAGCATCGTATTGCGGTTTGCACATCTTCCGGACTTAGGCATCATGCCTGTGCAACGGAGAGCTACCAGGACAACCAGCCAAGGACCCAACCTCGCCATGCAAGAACACCACCTCGGTGATCAGGAAGAGACTAGCGCCACGCGGCTCCAAGACCAGCTGCCAACCACTACCCCCGACGTGCAAGTGCTCGTAAGTGCAGCCATCCAGCAACTCACTCCAACCATCACCACTCTGCAAGATTCACAGACCACTCTACTAGCCGCCATTATGGAGATGCAAAAATCCATACAAGCCCTGGCCTCGCAGCAGGCCGCTCCATCAATCCAGCCTTCAGGACCGGGGCCAGCTTTTGACGTCGCCCCGGCCCCAGTGTCGCGACTACCGCCGCCTTGGATATCCAGACCCTTGGCGGTAGGGCTCGCAACACCCTCGCCACCAGTAGCCGACACATCTCCTTCTGCAGTGCCGCCCCGCAAGCTACACACGGATCTCGGGCCAGTCTTGCAGCAGATTCTCCCCGCTGTCACACCATCTCATCCGATGCCGGCAAGAAGCTCCTCCGAAACGCATGACTCCATCGAGATGGAACCTAATCCGTATCCAACTGAGCAACACCAAACCCCCGGCCAAGTGATAGACATGTCTCGCCAACCCACACTCGCCCCTGCACAGCTGCCCTTGCCAGCACCTGTACTATACCAACCCTCCCATGTCCCCGTTCATCAAGCCGTACCATCTGGGGGCTCGGGGGCTCGCGACGCACCAGGCGGTCATCACCCCTTGACCGGCAATGAGGCACCATCCTCCAACTATGTCACTCGGTCAGATTTGGAAGCCCTTGTCCGTCGCCTGTCGAGGAATTCCGAACCGGACTCCTCAACCCGTCTGACCGGACACGCCCCGTACGCCAATGATATCGCCATCGCACCCTACCCCCTCAAGTACAAGCAACCAAACTTTGTGCTCTTCAACGGACGTGAGGGCAACGCCCGTGAGCATCTAACAAGATTCGCAGGCTCCTTGGAGCAGTATGGTACAGGAGGCAGCTTAAAGTTGAGAGAATTCCACAAATCCCTTACAGGCTTGGCTTACACTTGGTATCACCAGATCCCCGCAGGGACCGTCCACACCTGGAACGACATGGTCCAGCTGTTCTTAGACAAGTTTCATTACGAGACCGAGCGCGTGACTATCGTTGATATTGCTGGCATTCGCCAGAACCAGGGAGAAGACTTGAATAAATATGTGCATCGTTTTCATCTCAAGTGCCTTGAGTGCACGGATTTCAGCAAAGACGAAACGTTGGTTCCCATATGCATCAAAAATATGATTGACGTCTACCGAGTGCATATCGAGAACCTACAGTTGAGGTCATGGGGACACCTCAAGGAGACAGCCCGACGAACTTACGAGACAGTTGGTCCTGTCAAGTCATGGAAGCCTCGACCGCAAAGTACGCTGTTGGCCTCAGCAGATACACCTATCACTCAGCGTAGCAACAACAACAACAACTATGCAGGCTTCAAGCGTCAGCTTCCAGATGGGGACCAAGGCTCCGACAAGCGAAGGCAACAAAGGCCTGCACCTGACTATCCCTGTGATCTGAATACAGTGAAGGAACTCTTGGCGGAATGGGTGGCGCATGACAAAAATTTCCAACTGCCACCAATGCGGACCAACATCACAGACGAAGAAAAGGCCAGACCCACCTACTGTCCTTTCCATCGAGCCCTTGGCCATCCGCTCAAAAATTGTAATGCACTGCGAACCATCTTTGCAAGGAAGGTAGCGTCGGGCGACCTACAGCTACGGAAGAACAACGATGTACGCAAAGATCCCTACCCACCGCATCGCAACAATAGGGAGCACCAGGCCCTTATGGCTGTCACTGACCATGTCGAGCCTGTAATCCACGAAGCCCCGGCAGAGCCCATACTGACGAACGTGCCTCCTCCAGCTAAGCAGTCGATGTCTTCCTTTCGACAGATGACGAAGATCAAAAGTTTTTTTGATGAAATGGGGTTTTCACCCGCCGCCCGGACTTATCTTTCCAATTGCCTGCTCGAGGTCACCACCGGCCTCGGTCCCGAATGCTTCGCCGTCCAGGCTGAATTACGTCACATCCCCTCCACGGCCTTAGTCTTCTCGGATGAAGACTCGCCGCCGGTCGAGCATCACAATCGGCCGCTGTTTTTAGAATGTACTGTTAATGGCACGGGCTTCCGTCGTGCCTTGGTTGATTGCGGCGCCTCGATCAACATCATACCTCTCATCACCCTGCAACAGGCCGGCATTCCCCCAAGGAAAATCATCCGTGACCCCGTCAAGATTACCGGCTTTGGACAGGGTCCTCAGTCGACCCTCGGCCATATCACTGTCGACCTCATGGTCGGAACTGTCCGTCGCGACACTACTTTTCACGTAATAGACAGCGAGTCTGCCTTTCACCTCCTGCTCGGGCGACCATGGATCCATGTTAACAAGGCCGTTCCCTCAACATACCACCAGTGTGTGAAGCTGGTAGCCGGTTCTACGGGGCATGAGGTAGCGATGACAATCCCTGCAACCAAAGCCCCCTTTGAATGCGCCGAATCTTATTTCGCCGAGGCCTCCTTCTTCACTAATTTTGCCGAGGATGGTGAGAATGCTACTCATATACATTCTACCAGGCTGCCAACTTGGGATGAGCTGTGCGGGGACAAGCCTCCCAAGGCCAAAACCGAGAGAAGTAACAAGAATAATGGATCAACCCCACCGCTTTCGCCTGCTGCCACGACCAATTCCCCCCTTCTTCCCCCAAGTCCAAGAAGCAAAAGGCTGAGCCGGCCTTTCAACGTATCGTCAAGGACGGCAAAATCATCTATCAATTATGACGGTATGCAGGGGCTCCAGGCGGTCCCTCATCAGACCCCCTCGACCCCGACCCCCTTGGAGAGACTGAATGGTGCTGCACGGCCGAGCATTGCCAGCCAGATCCTGACCTCACCCCCGGCGCGGCACCACCTTGCTATGAGGACGGCCCTCGACCACAGGCTGAAGATATTGAAGAAATCAACCTGGCCGACCCGGGCGAAGAACCGCGGCACACCTACATTGGCACAAAACTCGCCCCCGGCCGAAGAGAGGAATTGGTTTCCCTCCTGCATGAGTATCGTGATGTCTTGGCATGGAGCTACAATGAGATGCCCGGACTGGATCCTGCCTTAGTCACACACCATCTCAACATTGCTACCGGATCCGTCCCTATCCGACAACACCCGCGGACATTCCGCCCCGAGCTCGAATTGAAAATCAAGCAAGAGATTGAACGCCTTCTGCAGGCAGGCTTCATCGAACCTATCACTCACCCTATTTGGCTGGCTAATGTCGTCCCTGTACAAAAGAAAAATGGCCAAGTCCGCGTCTGTATTGACTTTCGGGACTTGAATAAGGCATGCCCCAAGGACGAGTTTCCACTACCCAATATCGACATGCTTACGGAGGCCGCCGCCGGATATGAAACTTTATCTTTCATGGATGGGTTCGCAGGTTATAATCAGATTCGCATGAACCCCGACGACAGCGCCAAGACAGCCTTCCGCACTCCTATGGGTAATTTTTGTTGGAAAGTTATGCCTTTCGGCCTCAAGAATGCGGGTGCTACGTATCAAAGGGCTATGACAGCAATCTTCCATGACATGATACACCGTACTGTGGAAGACTACGTCGACGATCTTATTATCAAATCCAGGAAGGAAAGTGATCACCTCACCGACCTTCAAGCAGTCTTTGATCGTTGCCGCCAGTATAACATGCGGATGAATCCATTGAAATGTGCCTTCGGCGTCTCCTCCGGCAAGTTCCTCGGCTTCTTGGTCAGTCGACAGGGCATCGACGTTGACCCCTCGAAAGCTGCCTCCATCCAAGAAATGCCCTCCCCCAAGAACACAAAGCAACTGAAGAGCTTCCTCGGCAAGGTCTCTTACCTCCGACGCTTCATACCCGCGCTGGCCGAGCTCATTACGCCATTCCAACACTTGACGCGTAAAAGCGCACCATGGAATTGGGGTGCGCCCCAACGGCAAGCATTTGAACGGATTAAGGCGGTCCTCATGTCACCGCAAACCATGGTCGTACCACAACGGGGCATCCCACTCCTACTCTACCTGACTTCCACACCCAGATCCATCGGGGCTTTGCTTGCCCAAGAAGTCGAAGGTGTCGAGCGTCCTGTTTATTACCTCAGTAGAGTGATCAGGGGACCCGAAGCCAACTACTCCGAGCTCGAGAAACACTGTCTAGCCTTGGTGTACGCCTCGCAGAAATTCAGACATTACTTTCTGGCGCACCAGATCACACTCGTCACCAAGGCTGACCCACTCCGTTACATGCTTACGCGTCCCGCCCTGTCTGGTCGACTCACCCGGTGGTTGTTGCTATTGGCCGAATTCGGTTTATCTATCAAGAATCCTACAGCTCTGCGGAGCCAAGCACTTGCAGACCTCCTGGCCTTCTTCCCACGCCAACAATGTGAACCGACATCGGATCAACTGCCTGGGGAGGAGACAGCCCTGATCACCGACATCGATGAACTGTGGACGCTTGAATTCGACGGCTCTGCCACTAGCAAAGGTCCCAATGGCACACCCCTCCGGCAAGGGGGTGCCGGCATAGTCCTCCGGGCCCCAGACGGTGTTACCACTTCACTATCTTTCAAACTTGCATTCCCGGTGTCTAACAACGAAGCTGAATACGAGGCACTTGTCATTGGCCTCATGCTTGCCGTCAGTATGGGGGCTAAGGCGCTGTGTGTGAAAGGAGACTCAAATTTGGTCATGAAGCAGGCGGACGGAGAGTTCGCGGTCAAAGAACCAGCCTTGGCACCTTATCGTGCCTTGGTGCAACACTTGGAAGGAAGACTCGGCCATGTCCAGTATGAACATCACAATAGGTGCCACAACAGACATGCGGACAGCTTGGCCACGATCGCGTCAAAGATAGAAGTCGATGGTGAACAACGGATGCTAACCATCGTCAAGAGAATGGAACCATGCACAGCACTGAACCTAGTCCCGAGGGACGTTACTGCGGACGATTGGAGGCAACCGATTATCGACAAACTTAAAGCGCCATCTCTTGCTCATGCCTCCACCCTTACAGACTTTTCAATGATGGGAGATGTCTTATACAGGCGGTGTCCCGGAGGCACTCTAGCCAGATGTTTGGCCCCGGAAGAGGCAAAGCACAAATTACAGCTCGGCCACCAGAAGTGTTGTGGCCTCGACGGTCCCCCTCTATATCGTCGCCTCCAGCGTATGGGCCTATATTGGCCATCCATGGCCAAGGACGCCTCGGATATACAAAAGGACTGTCCCGAGTGCTTGTATGCACCTGACGGTGCAGAAGCTCTTGTCATTGACATCGAAGGTGACTGGCGCCAGCCTTTCATCCAGTATTTATCCCACGGGATTCTACCACCTGACCGCGGCTCAGCACGATCCATCAAGCGCAAGGCAGTCAAGTATTTTGTGACGGAAGGCGAGTTGTTTCGCAAGGGATTTTCGGGACGCACCCTGCGATGCTTGCAGGGTGCCCAAGTAGTCAAGGTCATTAACGAAGTACACAATGGTGATTGTGGTGAACATCAAGGCTCCCAGAAGCTGTATGCAGAATTACTAAGATTGGGGTATTATTGGCCGACTATGGAATCCGACTCCATCTCTCATGTCCGACGCTGCCAACCCTGCCAGCGGCACGCCGACAGGATACACACGCCAGCATCCGACTTGCGCATGATCTCAGCCCCGTGGCCATTTCATTCTTGGGCCCTCGACCTCATCGGCCCCATCCACCCGCCATCCAGACGCCATTCCTGGATCATGGTTGCTACTGAACGCTTCACGAAGTGGGTCGAAGCCGTACCTCTGCGGAGAGCCACGGGAGGTGCCGTTTCTAACTTCTTACGTGACGTCATCTGTCGTTTCGGCATCCCTCGATGTATTATATCTGACAATGGCACGCCATTCATTAACCGAGAGGTTCGAGCTCTCATGGAAGGGTACAACATCAGCCATGCTACATCAACTCCCTATTACCCGCAAGGTAATGGTCAAGCTGAAGCTTCCAACAAGACTTTGCTCCGAGTATTATCGCGAATGGTGCATGACGCCGACCGGTCATGGTCCGAACAACTGAATCTGGCACTCTGGGCCTACAGAACATCCCTGCACACAGCGACAAAGGCCACGCCCTTCTCTCTCGTCTACGGGGACGAGTGCGTGGTACCTGCCGAGATCGCAGTACCATCGGCTCGACTTTCTCTAAGCAGCGGTCTCGGAGATGAAACAGCCCGGCTGGCGGCACTTGACGGCCTCGACGAACGACGAGCCACGGCCCTGCGCCGCATGAAGAAATATCATGAGCAGCTCACGAAAGCTTATGGGAAGACCGTCAAGCCACGTTCATTTATCGAGGGTGACCTTGTTCTTCAAGCCGCCAAACATGTACGAGCCAACATGTCAGCTCCTAAATTCACGCCAAACTGGGAGGGCCCTTTCACGGTGCACGAAGCCCGCACTAATGGCTCATACCTCCTGCTCAACCACGACGACGGTCAGATCTCGGCCCCCATCAACGGCCGCTACCTGAAGAAGTATTATGTTTAGTCACGGCAATGTTCCCCCAGCCCTATCCGCCCGCATCATAGTACTCGCTCTCATAGCATTTTTGTACATGCGACATTGCTTACAGACTTGTAATTTTTGTTGATCTGTATAGCGTTCTACGCTACTCATGTAATGGCGTTTTGTCCCACGTCCTATCAATACAAAGTCATGCTGTTACCTCAGCTTCTGCCTAGCTAACACTCATTTTCAACCTATGCTTCCTAAGTCACTTTCTACGGGCGGGAATGGGAGAACATTCACAGGTGACCAAAATGCGCAAGACATTCAAAAAAAAAAAAAAAAAAGAGAGCAACCGAACACAACATGCAATAAGCCAAGATCATCGAAAATATATACATATACATCAAACGTTTACTAGCCATCGTTGAGCGCTACAACTACAGCAAAGTAACATACAAGCTATGAAAGTCTAGACAACAGTGATGCAACTGGGTGGGAGCTGAATGCCTGAAGTGCCTCCCGCTCTGCTTGTACCTCTGACCATCCAGCATCAAGCTCGGCCTGTCGCCTCAACCGTTCTGACTCTCGCCCATCCACCTCACCTCGCCGCCTCTGTAGATCGGCCAACTGCCTCTGCAAATCGACGAGCTGTCTCTCTATCTCTGCTACCTGCATGTCAATCCCGGCCAACTCTGCGGTAATCTCTGACCGCTCCGCCTCTAACCCTGTACGGCGCCGCTCCAGCAACATCTCCCGCATGACCACGACTGCGCGCCTCTCATCCATCTCATGGCTGCCGCTCCTCGACCTAAAGAAATCTGCTAGCCAGTCCAGCTGCATGCCTAGTGATGTGAACGGAGCGAACTCTGAAAGCGACCGAGCAACGAACTCTGCAGTCCAACCCGTCGACGGCACACTAGCAAACGGCAGCAACCACTCCATAAACCCGGCAGACACCCACATCCGTAGTACTGGGTTCTCTACCCCCACCATCTCGAATGTCTGCGGGAACGCTGCCTTCACCAGTTCTAACCGGCGCACCGTCTCCGCCGGTAGCTGGAGGCCCCCCCAAGTCGCCACATCCACCTGACCGCTCGAAGACCCTCTACTCATCTCTCCGGCTGTCGCGCCACTGCCGCCCGCTGCAGAAATCTCCGACATTCCACCCGCCCTCTGCGCACCAATCGTGGCTGAGTGCATCGCCAGTAGAGTAGCGCCAACCTCAACCACGGACTCCGGCAATGTGTCGTGCCGTCGCGCCACCACAGCCTGAACCGGTGTCTCCTGCTCATGAACCGGGGCAGCAACAACAGACTCGGGCTCCGCCGTATCACCACCATCACCTCCCACAACCTGCGTCTCCATGCCTGTCCACCAGTCCTCGTCAATATCAAACATCACTGTATCGCTCCCCTCTCCGCCGTATAGTGCCCCCACCGTTTCCTCAGTAGCAGGCAATGGACTCACCCTCCTCGTCACACCGGCCGCCAATATCTCAACGGCCTCAGTCTCATCACTGTCAACTGATCTGCCGGCCTCGGCTGCCATAGCCTCCTCGCCTTCGATTTCGGTCTCGGCCTCGCTACCCTCCGCGACCGCCTCTTCCTCGTCCCCCTGGCAAAACCGCTGTCAGTTCACAAATTATGATCAATATGCAAACCATATTCATACGACAAAAGAAGGGACAGAAGCAAACCTCAGAGTCTAGCTCCTCTAATACGTCGCGCGGCCTCTTCGCCCCTGATATGTGTGGGGCTGATGTACCGGCACTAGCCTGACGCGCTGTCTCCATCATCCCCACTCGCAATGCCGATAAAGGGCCCTTGCCGGCCCCCGGCACCCTCGGCACCTCTGCAATAAGCTCCTCTCCGCGGTCCTCCCCTGGGGCAGCGTCCCCCAGCTCTCCGGCATCCTCCTCCGCCTCCCTCTCCGAGCTCGGAACAGAACTCCCGGTCACCAGTGACAGCATCCCGCACTGCCTCGCGACTGTGGCCGATATCAGACTCAGGGCTCGGTCGCATGCGAACACATCTACCTGTCGACGTGTGCCTGACGGCTGTGCCAGCCATCCGGCCCAGCTCCCTCGCAGCCGCTCCCACCAATGCGCATAATCCGCTGTCACCGCCCCTGCCACCTCTGTCCCTGGCTGCCTCCACTCTGTCGTCGGTGCCGGCCACTCGCGGGCTCTGTCATATCGTGTATACCCAAAAGCCGTCGCCACACTCCAAGGGCTGTCATAACCGCATGGGGGCTCTAAGTCATACCCGAATGCCAACGACAGACGGTCCGGGCTATACCTCGCCACATAATAGCAGCACTCGGCGGGCTTCCCGCCATCATCTGTCAACACCGGGAGCCAGCCGGGAAAATACGCAACCAATAGCGCCAGCTGTCCTGGCACTAACTCGCCTCTCCTGCTCAGATCTGTCGTCACCTCCTGCACGTGCAGCCATGGCGGCGTACCATATGACGCATGCATCTCCATATAGGGCCGTCGCTCGCATTCCTCCCGTTTGTCTAGAATCTGTGCCAACGGACACCCCGGCCTCCTGATGCCTGCCCAAGCAAACGCCCGAGACCCGCTGCACCATAACGCTACCTGCCGTGACCTGCCTGGACGGGTCACTGTCCCCATCGTCGGTGACGGATGTGCGAGTGGGTATCCATCGGGCCGGTACCCTGGAAAGCACTCGTACAGGTACCTCTGCAAGAACATCCAGTCCACGTACGTCGCCACCTGATACCGACCATATGACCGCTTCACGTCATTCACGATCAAGTATAACGTGCCCAAATACACCGGAGCCAAGCCGACCCGCCTTCCCTGCGCCATCCGAATGGCCAAGGGAAACACCCTCGGGGAAATGCCATCCTCAGGTGTCCCCTCGAACACAAACCTGCAAGCAACGACCGGCAACATATGTCAGTTTGACGTTCTACATGGCAAGCAGGACATACGATATATTCACGCATAATCACATGACAGTACGAAAATTTACCTCGACAAGAACATAGCCAAAAACGCCACCAACTCGTACCGATCGTTGCCATGATACGGCCCCATCACGAACTGGGCAGCATTGCCCAACCTCTGGCCTGTCCTCGCCTGCGGCGTACCATAGAACTGGCGCAGCCACCCACCGTACGTCCCCTTCCGGTGCTTCTTCGTCTCCGCCAGGATGTCTAGTAGCTGCGTCTGCAACAACCGCTCCTCCCCACTCAACCGGGTCACCCGTGCATCCACCTCCCCGTGTATCGGCAGCCCTGTCAGCATCAGCACATCGAGTAACGTCGGCCCGATCTCCCCGAACTCGGTCACGAACGTATGCGACTGCGTGCTCCATCTTGCCAGCAATCGGGTCATCCCTGGCGTATCCCTATATAACTCCAGCCCCCTCGCCGTGATATTGATCGCCGGCAACAGTCCCAGTGCCTGCAACACCTGCGCCCTCTCCGGTGTCTCCACCATATGCTCACACCAAAAGTCCCACCCTACCGGCATCGCACTATGGCCCTTGAACATCACCGGCGACCAAGGTATGTCCTCTCTCCCAATCAACAATGCCGGTACATACCTCGGCGACATCACAGGCGCCTCCGCCCAGCTCGGCGCGCGAAGATATGGTGACGACAGCCGAGGCTCCTCTCCCATCGACGGACCACCCCACGGTGTCGTGAACGCTCCGTCTGCCACCCGAATAGCCAACTCCCTCCACAGCTCCCGGTCCGGTACACACGGTACTACTCCCCTCACCCCCAGCAATGTGTTTGTCTTATCCGGCTCCGGATCGTAGGACCTCCTACCGCCATCATCAAAGGTCAATGGCACTGCCGCCTCGACACCCGCTGCTGGTATGGCCTCATCGACTGGCGGCGCCGGCACAGGTACAGTCGTCATACCCCGCGGCGGTCGCGATGTACCCGCCGCGGCCCCTCGCGGCTTCGCCCACATCTTCTGCCGAACTTTCTTTGCTGCTGGCGTAGCTCCGGGCTGTAAGGTTGGGACTTGGGCCTGTCGGACACCCTGCGTGACCGACCCCCCATGACTGGCCGACCCCCCCCGTGTGGCCGACCCCCCATGACCGGCCGACCCCCCATGCTGGCCGACCCCCCTGCGGCCGACCCCCCTTGGCGGCCGACCCCCTGGCCGACCCCCCTCGTGCGGCCGACCCCCCTCCCCTCGCTGAGCCACCGACCTCTCCTCTCGGCCGACCCCCTGGCCCCGACGACCCCTCGCCCCCTTCCGCCTCTTCTCTCACCATCTCTTCTCTCTCTCTCTCTCTCTCTCTCTGGCTTTTGTTGGCACAAATGGCGGTGCCTCCCCCCTCCCCTTCCTCTCCTTATATAGGGGTGGGCCAAGATGCAATCTTGGCCCCTCATCTGCCTTCCCATCCTTTCGCGCTCCCTTTCTTTTTTTCTTTTCTTTTCCTTCTTTTCTTTCTTTTCTTTTCTTTTCTTTTTCTTTCTCTTTTCCTTTTTTTACGCTCCCGTCCGCCGGCGCCTCGCCGCAGTTTGTCGCCCACGCACCGTCGCCACAATGACCGCCGTGCGCGCCCACGCGCCACCTCTACGGCCTTCGTCGCACGCACTCACATGACAACTCCGAGACCGGCCCCGTCGCCAGCGTGCCGTTTCCTCGATCCACGTCGCCCGTGTTAACTCATCGCGCTCTCTACAACGCGCGCTCAATGCCAATGGTCACTTGATGCTCGTCACCGACCGCGCTCAATTGCCACGACGACATCACTAAGTATAGCCTCGCGACGTTCGTCGCCGCGCCATCTTCATGCTGCGTGCCCCCGGCACCAAGTATTGACCCCGCGACGCTCGTCGCCGCGCCCATGCGCAACAATCATGATACAGGCCTTTGGGCATCACACTTATTCACCACACAATCAAACTGCGGGACGGGCCGTATGCCGTCGCCGGCTCAATCAAACTGCGGCATGGGCTGAGCGCCATCACGGGCTAGCGCCATCGCCGGCTCAATCAAACTGCGGGACGGGCCGTATGCCGTCGCCGGCTCAATCAAACTGCGGGACGGGCTGTATGCCATCGCCGGCTCAATCAAACTGCGGCATGGGCTGAGCGCCATCGCCGGCTCAATCAAACTGCGGGACGGGCCGTATGCCGTCGCCGGCTCAATCAAACTGCGGCATGGGCTGAGCGCCATCACGGGCTAGCGCCATCGCCGGCTCAATCAAACTACGGCATGGGCTGAGCGCCATCACGGGCTAGCGCCATCGCCGGCTCAATCAAACTGCGGGACGGGCTGTATGCCGTCGCCGGCTCAATCAAACTGCGGCATGGGCTAGCGCCATCGCCGGCTCAATCAAACTGCGGGACGGGCTGTATGCCGTCGCCGGCTCAATCAAACTGCGGCATGGGCTGAGCGCCATCACGGGCTAACGCCATCGCCGGCTCAATCAAACTGCTACACGGGCTTAGCGTCATCGCAGGCTCCATCACCAGGGACCCTGGCCCCCGCAGCAGGATGGGCTGTAACCACATCGTTTATGCGTGCGACGCCCGCTCGGGTTGCCCCTCCGCGCACGCCACACGCAGGGGGCTTATGTTCATACCCTATTCTGGTCGCACCCCAGGACCCGCTAAGGGACCCACTTTGCACGACACATCACCCAGTCAGCGGTCAACTTTTCAACGCTCGAGAGCCGGTCAAAGCAACGCATGCTCAAGTCACGTGAACCACTCGTGAAGCGACCTCGGCGTGCCTTCCACCTTGGGGGTCGGCCACCCCAAGGGGTCGGCCACCCAAGGGGTCGGCCACCCCAAGGGGTCGGCCACCCAAAGGGGTCGGCCACCCCAAGGGGTCGGCCACCCCAAGGGGTCGGCCACCCCAAGGGGTCGGCCACCCTTGGGGGTCGGCCACCCCAAGGGGTCGGCCACCCAAAGGGGTCGGCCACCCCAAGGGGTCGGCCTCCCTTGGGGGTCGGCCACCTGCCTTGAAGACCGACGCCGTCACCTTTGACCGTGCTCCGTTGTCACGACGACCGTCGCTCGCGGCCGCGCTCCGCCGTAGTCGCGACGACCGTCGCTCTCGGCCGTGCTCCTTCGTCGCGATGACCGTCGCTCGTAGTCTCGATGACCGTCACTTGTGGCCGCTCTGTCGCCATGACAACCGTCGCTCACGGTCGCGCGCCATCCACGCAACGACCCTTGTTGCTCGGACATCACTCTGCGACCCTCGTCGCCCGCACTCAACCGCGCCCATGCGCCACAATCATGTTATATACTTACGGGATGGGCTCACAACCTCAAAGCCATCGCTGTCTTCATTCCAGGGGGACTTCGCTCCGTGCTCCGGTACGAGGACCCTTCGCAGCGGGATAGGCGACTCCTCCGGGACACTATCTCCGCCAGGGTGCCTGCGTGACTGGCCTACGTGCTCTGGCACTGGGGGCTCGCGTCGGCACCCCTAAGGACTATGACCCCCGGGTCACTCCGAGATGGGAGCAGGTCTTCGGAAGGGCATCTTGCCTAGTCCACCTGGCAGCTGGGCGTCGGGTCTTCCCCACCGCTGCCAGGCCTGTGGGATTCAGTAAGGGCTTGGACTGGAGGCTGGGGCAACGGGCTACTCTGACCATGCTACCGCGGCATGATCAGTCTCCTCAGACAGGCAGAGAGATGTTGCAAGGGCAGGGCAGCACGAACTTAGGGACCGGCAGTCCAACGGAGGGTCAGTGCTTTGGCCCCCTGGCGACGTGTCGTTCCCAGGGGGTGACACATGTCAACTTATGACACATGCACATTTTTGCCTATAAATAGTGGACTTTGGAGCTTTTTCAAGGATCTTTTCTCTCATTTGGACTTTTCACTTTCTCTCTCTAAAAAGACATTCTCTCTGGAATTCTAGTGAGAGAAATACACTTGGACTCCCGTCTCCGGACCCTTGACGCTGCACCTGCCACGCGACTGTAGACTGTCAGTCCTGTTCGTCGTCGCCCTGCCTGCGCAGCGCTGCCAGCCCTCACGACCTGTCTGGGGAGCCTTGCCCTCGGCCCTTACGCCGTCCTTGCTGTCTCCCGCGTTGCCTACCTGGAAGCTGACTCAGACCGCATCCTTTGTGGCACCTCCACGTAGCATCGAACCATTTTTCCCATCATCATACATTAGTCCTTTTATTATTAAAAACTCAAAATTCTTTAAAATAATAAAATAAAATCTCAAAAATGTAAAATACGAAAATCATACCATACTTATTAATTCTTTAGTAAGATCATTGGCCTGACTTTTCTATTTAACTCTTTACCATAATTTATTATTAAAAATTTGTTAGTATAATTTATGCAATATATTACACTTTATAAAACTAAGAAACTAATTATACACATTCTTCAACTTTACATGTGGTAATCCCCTAACTTATCTCTTTATTTATAGTCCAAGATTCAAGAATCCTATTTGTTTTGGTATTTTATTCTTTTTCTACTCTATTTAACTCTTTAGTTTAATTTATTATTAAAAAATTCGTAGGTATAATTTATGCAATATTTTTAAACTTTATAAAACAGAAACTAATTATAAACCTTCTAAAAACTCTACCTAATCAATATACTTATACATCAGGCCTTAATTTTGATTATTAAAATCTCAAAAGTACTTTAAAATAATAATATAAAATCTCAAACATGTAAAATATAAAAATCATACCCTAATTACTAATTAATTAGTATGGTATTCGCCCGACTTTTTTAAATCTTATAAAATTTAAAAAATCAAATCTATTTCTTTTTAAACTCTACATAATCCAAAAAGGCTTCATTTTGGACTACTAACTTCTTAAAAACACTTAAAACAAATAATATAAAATCTCGCAAATATAAATAAAATCTCGCAAATGTAAACAACGAAAATCATGTATGAAATTAATGATTAATCGTTACAAATTAAAAGGTAAACTTTTCATAGCGTATATTTTCATTTTTACCTCAATCTTTTAGTTACAAAACATCCTATTTGTTTTTATATTTTTTTTCTTTTTAAAGAAATCTTATTTCTCCATAAGCTTTATTGTAACTTTTGTCTTTTTTGCACCAATTTTTTAAAAATCTAACGCAAAATATTTGAACCAATTATATTGGATCTCCAAGAAAAACTAAAATTGATTAAAGAATAATTTGAGACAAGCTGAGAATAAGTTTGTAAAATAAAAGAGACAAAAAGATAAATTAGTTATAGGAATCTTTTACCCTTCATAAACAACTACAAAAAGAGATAAGTCTGGGTGGCCCCATGGTGGTAATGGTATAACCGAAATGTTGGTGCTAGATGTGAGAGTGTGAAGGTGGTAATATATGCAATTATACGAGTGATCAGCCATGCTAATTACGATAATGATAATTGTGGTAGTAGAATTAGAGTGTTGGTAGAGAGATTTTGATTATGAAGTGACAATATGTGGCTATAGCGGTGTTGTAGTGTAGTATGCTGATACTTGTGGTGGTGATAGTCATAACTAAATGGTGGTAGTGCAAGAGGTGATGGTTGTTCTTAAAGTTGTTGTAGTGGTAGCACTGAAATGTTTCGAGGTAATATTAAAATGTATTTACCCCTTTGTGTTTTTGTAATAGATTTTTTTTGTTGCGTACTTTTATCATTTTTTATTTATGATTGAAAAAAATATTACTCAAACATCGAGAAAAATTTGAAAACAGTTATGCCTTTTTCCGACCAACATTCACCTAATGCCTGAAAAGAGTGAAAAATTACCACTGTTCATGTACCATTCCGACACATCACTTTACTGCTCCCCCCTTTCTCTCTTTGGTCACAACTCCACCATGGTACCGCCATCAGCCACCTCTATGCCACCACGAAGAACCACCCCTGCCACTGTACCACCACGAAGAACGGCGGCCCAGCAACCATAGCCATCAGTAAACACCTCAGATCTCATCTCCTTCGGTCGTATCGTGACCAAACAGCTGCCATTCGACCACAAAACCACCATGGGTCTTCTCTCCACCATCATGCCCGGTCCACTACCGCCAATGATCGACTGCAACACCGTCCTCAACCACCTATAAAGCCACACCCACAACCATTTTTTCTCTCTACCAACATTTGCAACCCACGAGCGCCACCGAACCACCGCATTGTCATCCTCCACAACAACCAACACCATCACAACCTCAACACCAACCTTCAACCACCAATTCCGCCTATTGATGATGGTGGCGGCGGCGGCTACTGGGGATTTGTACTATTGGAACCGTACAATATGCATTTGACAAGCATGGGAAGTTGGCTCACAATGTGATGACGTACTTGCGCTTTCGGTAAACAAATGAGGATAGCCTTTTACTCCTTTAACCCCGTTCTTTTGTCTCCAATTAATTGTGCAGATGAACTACTTGAACCCATGAACAATCAAAGTTTAAGAACCATTTTTGAATAACTTATCTTAAATCCTGCTTAGAAGATTTGAATATTACGCATCCATGCCGACATTACACTAATTTTGTTGCATCCAGACGTGTTGGATATACAATAGACGTGTTGTCGTTATAATTCGGTGTTTGTAATTAATCCGATGACACGAGTTGCTATCAGGAGAAATGTGCCACCGATGAAGTTACAAATACACACCATATTATCGCATGAGAAAACTTTAAATCGCCCAATGGAAACCAACAGACTTTCCAACGTTTCCATATTCAAAGGAAATATAAAAAGCCGACAGCTGGAGCTGGAGCTGGAGCTGGCACCATTGCCCCACAATAATTTAGGGCGAATCATTATCTCTTCCACTCCTTCCGTCCAATCGTGTATGAAAAGATTTGGTCGGAACGAATACAGTAAGGCAGATTGGAAGCAATAATTGGTGCAAAAACACTATTTCCAGCGTATCCAAGGATGGATTATACGCGCTGTCATCATGCGAACCATGTGAATAGGGCCAGCCTTGCCTTGCCCTTTGTTACCTCTCCAAAATGAAAAAGAATTGTTTATCAAAACCCAATGATGGCGTCAACGTGAGTATGTATAGTTTATGCGCATTTTTTCTTGATGGAAACCCGTTCTGAAGATTATAGGGTTGTTGGAGTATACTTATGCGCACTGTTCTCGATGGAAACCAATTGTGAAGTTTATAGGTTGTTGGAGTATACTTTATGCTCATTTCTCCCGTGGAAACCCGTTCTGAAGATTTTTTCGACGTACTCCTCGTAGTGATTTACCAGATAAGTATCTTTAGGTGATGTCATACCATCTTTGAAAGTTACCGCTAAATTTACCATCTTGTCGATACATTTAACACCGCTCTACTTGGGAAAATGTGGAGCCAGAAAAACGAAGTATGTGATACATTTCATGTTACTCGATATAAGAAAACAGTCTTCAA